>JAHWXV010469603.1:0-14014 GCA_024586415.1 Phrixothrix hirtus | reverse complement strand
GGGTCATTAAAAATCAATTATGCCGCGGGGGGTCATTAAAAAAACCGGTTTCAAGGTCGGAGCAAAATGGTGTCACAGAACCGACTATCTTACTCTACTAACAATGAGTTTAAATGGGGCTACTTCTTCTCATGCTGGTCTTAAACCCAAGTTTTTCCATATTAGAAACAACACAGGTTTGGATCATTTTCTTAATATTGTCTCAGCTTTCAAGGTTTATAGCGGTTGTTATAGAACTGTATTTGGGATGTAGTTCAACTTTTGGGAGCAGTGGTTATGACCTGGACAGGGCCTCCTAAACAAAGTATTGAAACTTTAATGATTCCTTCCGGCACGATGTTCGACTTTAAAGTCATATTGTTACAGCTTGGATTGCTAAACTGTACTAGCCATTTGAATGCTGCATGATCAGTCATCAGTAGAAAATTCTACTCATAAAGATATTTGTAAACGTTAAATTGACGTTATCATCATCTAATTGTAGTGTCCTATTCATCAAGAACCTGTGACATCACCGCCGACGCCGACATGGCTGGCATCATTATCCAAGACAAGTCGTCCCTCCAATCTAGGATAACTCAGTACAAGTGCAGTTAGCAAATCCTGTTTAAGTGATCCTTCCTATCAGTCATTGCTATATAAATAAGTTGATAACACGCTAGAACGTCCAAAGTAAAATCACGCGGGCTTAAACTGATATGTACCAGGCTAAACTCCCATGATTTCGGACGCTGTGAGCGGGCCGATGTATCGTAGTTAAAAATTGATGATCGGAACATTTTCAGGATGAATTGTTAAACGAAAGTGCTGAAAAAATAGAAATACTCTTTAAGCTTGACACTGTTGTATGTAATCGAAAACTAAGATACATGATGGCCTGGTAAGACACGTATACAGTGAAAGTATCTAAGGCTGTTGAACCTAGTTCGTAGCTCACAACGTCGGAATTTATAATCTAAATTTCTGAAAGAAAATATAATTGGTTATGAAGAAGAAAGAAATGAATAAACTAAAAAAGTGGATTTGTCATCCTTTAAGTACAGGTTTCAATAGAAGTACCATGCGACATATTTGGTAAATTAAATTTCACGTTATGAGATATATTGCTCAAACAAATATTTGTTTGGCGGAAGGAGTTTCGATTATTTACATAACTGAGTTTAGGGAAATCATATGTTCGAACACGCATACTATTTTGATGTATAAACCTTTGTGGTAACGGTACCTATCGACGGATATCTAATTTTAGTTAATAACAAAAAGTTATTTTGAGTGCACTCAAAAGTAGCCAGAACTGTAGATTTAATAAATGAGGATACTATGTAGATCGAAATATTATGATTCACCCTGTACAATATGTAACAATTTATTCAACTGTAAGCAAGTGTCGTATTGAAAACTTAATAAACGCCATTCGTATCTAAATAGTTTAAATTTAAATTATACGCTTGTAACCATGAAATATTCGACCAGCGTTTTTACATGTCGAGAACGCCATATGTGCGTGAGCCTTAAAAGTAATCAAAATAAATAAAATGATGTGTTACATGTGGAGCAAATCGTTAGAATGCTTAACAATTAATTTGCGTTCATACGCGTCATAGCATAGCATACGAAATCTGAGAAATAAAATCGTTTAAACAAGCAAATAATTGTAAAATGAAATGTAACCATCATAAAATCCTGATAAGCATAAGAAAAAAATAAATTTAGTTAAGAAATTAGTTTAAAGTAGAGAATTTATATATAACTCTGTTTCGTGGAAAAATTGGGTTGTTTAAAAGCGACGACGATAACGTCAACTCCATCGCGGCCTATACGAATTAGACGTTGCCTTGTGGTGACAGCACATGAATTCTACACACAAGTTTGATTCGCTTTTGATATACAAATATCATAGGAGAGGGCCCACTTTCGGCATGAATCTAAGCTTGGCGTAAGAACTATAAAAATGAAAAAAAAAGTAAAGTAAGTATTTACGATACCTAAAGAAACACGAGTATTAATCTTACCTCATTTTAGGTGAGTTCTATGCACAATTAAAATTTAGTAGTAACTATCAGACGAAAAGGAGTCTTTTACACTAGCGAATCTAGAATCAAAGAACCAAATATTTCAAGGGTGCGCCGGATACGGGGCTCGTTATCTATAAACTTGTTAAGCGCCTGCGATAATTATACGTTTCAACATAGATGAAAGCAACTTTTATATTCATACTACCTAAACATTAAAATTTGCGTTACCTAATAAAATCTTAATCTAATTTAATAAACAAAATAACCAAAACCTACAGCATTTGTAAGGAAATTACCGTTTGAAATACGAAAATCAACAAAACGTGACAAAGATTAGACGTCTTCGGTAAATTTTGTAAGAGGTTTTAAGATGTCTGAAAATCACACGAACCAGGGATACTAAGTACATAACCCCTAAAGGCTTCGTAATTCGTACCCATCTTTTGATTCTAGGTCAGCTACCACGCATTTTTCCGAAATCACATGACCCTGTTCCTTTTGGAACAGATTGCGCTTCTGTGTAATCTGTGAAGCATCTCTTCAAGGCCCTTCAGACGTGAATCGAAGGACTTCTCAATAACCACGACATCATTCAAGTAAACTAGGCACATTTACCAAGACATGCCTCTCGAGATAAGATCCAAACATCGTTGGGGCATTTCATAGCCCAAATGGTATCTAGGTGAATGCCAAACTCCCGATTCAGTGGTAAATACAGTTGCTCACTATGTTTAGATTGCATACCAACTTGCCGTTATCCACTTTTAATATCTAAAATGGAGAACCATTTGGAAATGGAAAGTGTATCCAAGGTGTTATCAATTCTGGATGGAAGGTAGCTGTTGTTTTGATTACGTTATTCAAGCGACGATAATCTACACAGAACCTAGTGCTGCCAACTTTCTTCTTAATCAGCGCAACTTGCGATAGTCGCAGATTATTGGAATATTCGATAATCCATGTCTTTCCCTTGGTTAAAAGCAAGCTTCGTTATTGCTGACATATCGGATGGGCAATTCCGATATTTATTTTGTACGTCACTATGTTTGCTATATTCAATCCATCCTCAGTGGCGAAGATGTCAGCGTATCTTTCAATTAGTTGCTCAGTCTTTCTGCTGATATTTGATTAAGCTGTTACCAAAGGTCCAAGTATGGTACTGAGGTTAAATAAATGTTTCATAAGCATACTAGTGTACACAACTCCCACAACTAGTACTACTCCAGCTAAAATTTTACGACCGATATTCCTATGATTAGATTCCTGAATTCTGCGGAAGCCTCCACCCGACTGGCCCATAACTATTGTTTCACTTCTCGCTAACAATGTCACCGTGATCTCTAGATCGTCTCGTCTTTAACTCATAAGCTGCTGTTCTTCTGTTCTATCGAAAATTCAAACTTAAACATTAGATCCATGTCCAGTATTACAACGTCATCGATATCAGCTACTAATACTAGATGCATGTAGCTTCTACAACCGACTTCCCTCTTTACCATGGTTGTTCGATTTCCAGTAGCTGTTTGTAATCGGAGCTGGGAAGGTAGTAATTCCCCATCCTTAACGATGTTTGGCTTCAGTATCCAGCAACATTTGGTATCTTTTCCTTGGAATGGTCCTTCAATATATAAACTATCCAATTTGTGTCATAATGACGCCATTTGGATAGACTAGAAGAGGCCGATGTTCATTCCTTCACATTGATCTTCCTTAGCTTTCCTCGTATTCTGGGTGTTTCTGAAATTCCTCCGTTTTCCGCACTACCAACAGCGTGGTCTTCCTTTGGTTAGTTCTTGTGGTCTAGCCCTTCAATGCTTGTTTGGCCGCTTCAAACTCTAATACACTAATGAAATCCTTCGGGCGGGTTAATCAGTGTCTGGATAATGGATTGCTTCTGTTAGGTTTCATAGAACTGTATTATGTCCAATTCGTATGGTGTTCTTAGCCTTTTAGTGATTTTCGTAGCTATTGATGTTTACCTAAGTCTCATATCAACGTAAGTTTGATTAATTAAAAATCACTACTGGGGATTGAAATACTCCCAGATTCGGTCAAACTTTAGTGGGCACGGCAAAATTATCATATAGTTAAAGTCATCCCGAAACCTAAGCCACAAAAACATAAAAAGGAACTAGAGATGCTGTTATGATTAGAACCAAGAACTCTGTTAAAAGTTCAAGCTAACTGTTTATATCATTCAGCATTTAATTTTTAATCTCTATCTTTTTCTGTTGTTAACTTCGTAAGTGTGATGAGGAAAAGTGTGGTGAGTGGTTCCCTCAGTACGCATATAAACGTCGACGAGACTTGTATTTAGTTTTTAGTTTAAAATTTCCTTTTAGGCAAACTCGTGAAACTGTTTTCGAGTGCTTATCAGCAACAAGAACGTCAGTTATTAATACCGTTTCCTGTTACGCTTTTTATGATCAAAAGGAGAACATTTTTTGCAAAATTACTTTAATGATCAATATAACTAGGAAAAATAAAAAAAGAGCAATAGTGCCAAGGTCTGCTGAAAGCCTAAATTGAGTTTTGATGTCCTCGGTCTATTATAATATGTTTTAAAGTTTTAAAGTACCAAGGATTTGTTATGATATGCAGCCTTAAAGTCGACAAGATTTTAAAGATAAAACTCCATTTTTAGATTTAAAAATTCGTTATCATCTAAGCCCTTTCTAGCCTCTTAACGCAACAAAATGCATCAAGGATAATGTTATTCGTATATTTCAACTTTAACATATTCAAACGTGACCGAGTATCTAAAAATAGTTTTGCGCATTCACCTTATCTTTACAATTATTTAATTTCAATATTTGCATTTCTTCATTTGATTTTTATCGCATTTAATGCTGCAGTGATAATCAACATATTTTATGGTAAATTACAAGCGGAATTAATCTTTAGAAACATTTTCGACCTCAATGCTTTATTCTGTTATAAAACATTTATCTTTTACCTTCAACAGTTTAAAACGTATATTTGTAAAATTTGAGTGTTACGAGGCATGTCCCGAAATAACGTACAATAATTTTTTCTCCGCTGATATTTCCTCTACTGTTATTATTGATGTACTCTACATGATAGATTGTTGCTATAGAAACGACGTTCCATTTGTTTACAGGCATTACATTTGCGGGTGTCATGAGTCGTCAAAATCAGAACTGAGTTGTGTCATTCCATTTTGGCACGCAAAACAACCGTCTTCTACGGAAATTCATAAAGAAATTGTCGAAATTTATTGAGAAAAAGAAATTACACAAACAAATGTGGAAAAAAGCAGGAGGTGACAAACTTCACTTGCGACATTAAACGCGTGCAAGCAATGCTGGCTGATCGAAAGTTTACACTTATCAGTGGAGAATATTTGGGGAAGAGTTTGTTTAAGACTTTTATATCTAATATACAGAATGCACCACACATTTTTAGACATGTGACAAATCGGAAACGTGACATAAAATGTACTACATAATGCAACATATAAAATGGCGGGGTCACAGCATGCCACTGTTGCTGCAACAGTTTATAAAGTGCGAAATAATAATTTACAGTCAAGCGGGCGCTGATATAACTAGCTGCAGGTAACCACATTAATTGAAATTTATTTTAAGTGTAATCCTTGGTTTATATTTATCACTCAAAGATACAAAACAGTGACCTGGAAATTGAAATGTTATTTTATTTGTCTTCCACCAAAATCAATATACGTATTTATTTTCATTAACTGATATAGGTATTGAATAAGAACAAATATTAATATATAAATATCAAATTTCGAGCCATTTTTATATTAAATTTGGGTCAACATGCACTTGTTGTTTTAAAGCAAAGCCCCCTTTTTATGAACATTAGGTCTTGGGTTATAACAGATGCGAGATAATCCTTTGTTTAAATTTTACTCCCTAATACCGCAAAATGTTTTGAAAATAATTATGAATTGTTTGTTCTGAAAGGATTTTTATTTACTGACAACTGAATGTAAAATTTTCCGCGCAATTTTAATTATACCATATATCTAATATTTACATTCATACGTGACTTTCTATTTCGTCTATGTCGATTCGTTGGACTGTGATTTGTTTGTAATAATTTCACTGTATTGCGAAGTTGTCATTGAATTAGTACCGCCGGGGTAACATATACTTTGGAAGGGAACTTACCTTCAGACTATTTTTTGTGAAGATTCTTCATGGAAGATCTTCGAAGTTAACCTAGCTCTTGTACGCACACACTAACTTATGGGTGATTTAAATAGTATGTTAATCAAGACGCTGCGTACTTCTCAATTTGTCCGGTATATAATTTGCTTTCCATTGTAAAATTTGTCTCGATTTTTGCCTGTTCGTGCTTCTATACTTATTCAAGTCGTTCGCTTTTCATGTCGTTCGCAAAATATACAGGTTATTCTTCCCCAATTCATTGTGCTGCCGTTTGGACTAAGCAATGCTCCAGCAATATTTGAAAGGCTTTTGAACTGATCCTGAGTGACATCTCTTGACAAGCGTGTCTAGTTTACTTGGATGATGTAATAGTAATCGGATAGTCTTTCGACGAATACTTCTTGGAGAGATTACGCAGTGCTCATCTACAACTTAGCCCAAAGAAGTGCAACCTGTTCCAGAAAAAATTTAAGTACTTGGGTTGCGTAGTTTCTGAGAAAGATGTGTTTGCTGGCTCAGCGAAAATTCGAGCAGTACGAATATGGCCACAACCAAAAACAAACACAAGTTACGAAGATTTTTGTGGTTGTGTATCTACTGTCATTGATTCGTGCGCCGAATTGCCGACGTCGCAAAACCTCTTACAGTACCGAAGATTAGCCTTTTTTATGAAACAATAACTGTCAAGGGTCTTTTGAAACGCTTAAGTGTTCTTAGTTACCCTGGAGTAGAAGGCCGATTTGTCTTGGGCACAGGTTCAAGTCAAGTTGGTAATTGCATTGTGCTGTCGCAGATTCAGGATGGACAAGAGATAGCAATTGGATATTTCAGCACGATGTCAAAGCCTGAACGAAATTACTGTGTTACCCTCAAAGAATTATTAGCGATGATAAAATGAATTGAACACTTTTACAAATATATTTATGGGCAGAACTTCCTACTGAGGACTGGTCATGCGGTACTGAAATTGCTCCTTCAGCTTAGCAATCTAGGAGGCGACCGTGCCGGAAGGTACTATCGTAACGCTGATACTTTGTCGAGAAGACCTTCTCCAGAAGGCTTTAAACACCGCTCTCGGCTGGAATCAGAAATTGAAGAATGTCTCAAACATACCACTGTTAGTAACGATAGTTGGAAACCTGAAAAGTTGAGACATCAAGAAAACGATCCAGATCAGTAGTTAAATCTGAAATTAAAGAACGATGATCCAAAACCTGCATAGGAAGAAGTTACTCCATTTAGCAGGGTCTTTAAAACATATTGCACGTAATGGAATTCTTTGCAAACTCATGACGGTCTCCTGAAGAGAACCCTCAAAAACGAAGGTGGACAAAAAACGGACTCAATTGATAATTCCAAATAATAGAATGCCGGATAATTGATGGACCATCAGGAGAGCATATTAGTGTAAAGAATACCTGGAAAAGATTCGTGAACGGTTTTATGGAATGAACTGCAAGGAAAACATCACGGAAGGTGTCGAAAGTGCGTAATGTACGAGGAAGATAGAGAGTAGAAATGAAACGTAGCCAGCCCTTTTGAAAGAGTGATTATTGATATAGGGGATCTGTTTTCGGAAACAAATTCAGACTACAAATTCATTTTAGTGGCGATGTATTATTTTAGTAAGTGAACCGAGGTATATGTTCTGCTAAATCAGCAGTCAGTTACAGTAGCTGAAATATTGGTGAAGGAGTTCTTTAGCCGTTTTGAAATTGCATTGCAACCAAGAGCGAAATTTTGAGTCGGCCTTATTCCAAAGCCTTTGTGATTTGTTAAAAATAAGTTGAAGACTACTACCTTTTATCCTCAATCAGATGGTGGAGTACGTCAGCCGAACCATGGGGAAACATTGTCAAAGCTAGCTCAGACCATCATAGAGCTGGGATCAATACGCTATTGTTAATTGCATACAGGTTGGCAGTATATGAGACAACAGGCAAAACCCCGGCTAAAGTGTTGTTTGGCCGTGAAATAAGGCTACCATGTGATCTGGAGTTAGGTAGTTCGAAAGCAAATACGTTGAGCGCTTTCGACTGAAGCTGAACTCTTTAAATGAAAGTACGCGATAACCTTCAAATTGCTAGTGACCAAATGAAGGCCCATTATGAGTGCACTCTAAAAGTGAAGAATTGCAACTCGATGATCTGGTATGGTTACATCAGCCTCATTGACGATCTGAAAACGATCATGGGAAGGATCGTATAAAGTTATAACAATTATCAATAATGTAATATACCGGATTAGGAAGCTATCCAAAGGGAAACCTAACGTGGTACACATGAATTGGTTAGCTGCATACGTTGGTAGGAATGCCAACCAAGAACAATCTGAACAAAGGGAATACCAGTTGGTGAATATGGGAGTTAAATGCAAAGAATAATCATTAGTAGATTTAGTGACATTCCGCTCAGACTCTCGTAACCGCTTACCGCTGAACAGTGCATAAATCTTTTTGATCTATCAAAAGAGTATCCATGACCCACTATGTGGCAAAAGATCTGTATAGTCCCGTGGTATTACTGCCGAATTTAAGAGGTGGCTAGTCGGTAATATTTTTTTATATTGTAACGAAATTAGTTAATTATTTTACAATGTTTATTTATTTTCACTAAAATTATAATTAACTATGTACACTAATTCATTTTAATATTTAATTATTTATTTCACAATCCACTAACAGCAAACATTTATATCTATTTATGTATATTTATATTTATATCAGTAATGAACTAATAAAAACTAACTAGGAGAATTTAAACTGCTGCACATATATAAAAGATATATTCTAGAACAATACTCTAGAAAATTTCTCGAATATTATTCACAATAATGATTTAATAAATTGTAATGCTATGACTCATCACTGACCTAATTGAATTGACAGATATAAATTACTGCAATGAGTCATTTGGGGATTACATCATCTATTGTTTCTAATTTTCGTTACACTGCCCCCTCCTTAAAACTGTTACGTCCTGTAACAGTGACCTTGGACTTTGCACTTGCGATGGTCCTATCTTCATTGGAGAATGTCGGAGTCTGCACTGCGCTCCACACTTGCAGCCCCATTTGTTGAAAAAATGGCAGTCCACAGATTTTGTCGTTGGTGGAGTTCCATTTGGATTTCAACTACACACCAAGATCTAGACATCAGTGCCTCAAAACACTACCTCCAACATCTTACGTACCACGCGCCAATTAAGCTGGTCTAGGCCGCAGCCGAGCTTTGAAACAATTAACTTTCTATTGGCACTGGTAAAAATATGGTCTCTTAAATCCCATAATGCCTTCCACAAGTCCCCATAGCGTGGTTTTTGATAGGATAATGCATTTGTCACAAGGTAGTAAATACTTCGCATAACTTGGTGGTGACGGCGTAGTAGGTGACATGCCTTTCCAATTGCTGGTTCTTGTTGCAGTATTTCTTCTATGCCACCATACCTCTTCTTAAACTCAACTGTGATGCCACGGGATATTTGGACGTCTTTAGTGACACAATGGGCCAAGGGATACTCCTCTGGTACATCAAACAGATTTCTGTACTCCACAGTGGTAACCCCAAATGTAGCTTTGGGGTGTCCTGAATAGGTTGTCATAAAGTCAGTAAATGATTGTTCGCTGTTTTTGACTCCTAATTCTTTCACTTCGAAATAATTCGCCCTTAGCACACATTCTTGCTGCTCCGGTTCTGCGTTCCTCCCAGTATATGGGGCTAACCGATTCATGTGAACCATTTTGGGTTTTCCTCTGAGCAATTTCATAATTCGGTAAATTACATCGTTGATCCTTTTTATCACTTTATGCGGACTATCCCAAGACCTTGCAATTTAGGAGATAGACCTCGTCGTCGCTAAGGTTGGTACAACCAGCCTAGATCATTGGGTCGAAATCATCTCGTTTTGGAACTTACATCATACTGGACTTTCATTCGATCACTATCGATCTGGATGTTATCACGAACTCTCTCATGAATAGAATTTAGTTGTTCGATTCATGCGTTCTACCATTCCATATGACTGTGGGTAAAGACAGTTGTTCTGGTTTTGCATATTTTCAACAGTTGGCAGAGGCTTTGAAACAAGGCAGACTCAAAATTTCTTCCTTGATCTGAATGTAATTCCAAAGGAATCCCAAAACTGCTAAACAGTTCTTTTACCAAGGTCGCGGCCACTGTAACCGCCTATTAAATAGGCGTATGCTTCGGTCCATTTACTAAAATAGTCTATTGCAATCAGAATGTATTTGTATCCTGCTTCGGTTTCTGGCAATGGACCAGCTATATCAATGGCGATTCTTTCGAATGGACTACCCACATTATATTGCCGCATCGGTGCTTTTCCCCTTCCCAATGGACCATTCCCAGATGCACATATTACACATTTTCGACACAATTCCTTAACATCATCCTTGCAGTTCATCCAATAAAATCTTTCGCGGACCTTTTCCAGAGTTTTCTTTACTCCCATATGCCCTCCTGATGGACCACCATGCAGCCATCGTAGAATTTCCGATATTCTGTTCTTCAGAACCACCAACTGCATTCGTGCTTTATTTCCAGCATCACTTTTCAGGGCTCTCTTTAAAAGGTCATCCTTATCTTACAAGGAGTCCCATTGAGACCAATATGCTTTAACAATGGGATTAAATAAGGCCACTTCCTCTCAACCTGGCCTTCGACATTCATTCTTCTATTTTAATAGCACCTTTCCGTCTGGGTCGTTTTCCTGAACTTGTTTGACATTATCTTCAACTTCAAAATCACACCCTTGTAGCCTTTCAATCCATCTCGCTATTTGGCCTTCTGGATTCTTGAACTGCAGGGTCCACTTCAATGCTGTGTGATCAGTTCTAAATAAGAAATTTCGTCCATAAAGGTATTAGTAAAAGTGTTCAACAACCTTTAACATCGCTAGCAATTCTTTGCGCGTAACATAATAGTTCTTCTCAGGTTTGTACAATACTTTGCTAAAATACCCAATTAATCGTTCTTGTCCGTGTTGGATTTGCGATAGCACTGCACCGATGCCGACGTGACTACCATCAGTATGTAAGACAAATCTTCCTTCTATTCTAGGGTAACCAAGTATAGGTGCCTTTATCAATCATCGTTTCTGTGTTTTAAATGACTCCTGCCAGCTATTGCTCCATAAATATCGCTGGTCTTCTTGAGTAAGTTTTGTAAGTGGTTTTCCGATGTCTGCAAATCCACGTACAAATCGACGATAGGAAGTGCATAGCCCCAAGAAGCTTCTTAATTCATGTTTATCTTTTGGTTCTGGCAATTCTCGTACAAACTCAATTTTCTCTGGATCAGCTGCCACGCCTTTTTCAGAGACTAGATGACCCAAGTATTTCACTTTGTTTTGAAATAAGTTGCGCTTTTTGGTCTAAGTTGTAGATGTGCACTTTGTAGTCTTTGAAACACCTTTTTGAGATTTCTCGGGTGTTCGTCGAAGGTCTTTCCAATAACTATGACATCGTCCAGGTATACTAGGTATGCTTGCCAAGACAACCCTCTCAGGATCAATTCCATTAGGCTTTAAAACTTCGCTGGTGCATTGCGCAAGCCAAAAGGCACCACAATGAACTGCCAGAGACCAGATCCAACAGAGAACGCTGTCTTTTCCATACCAACTTGCCAATAACAACTTTTCATGTCTAGAGTCGAAAACCATTTGGAACCGGAAAGCGTGTCGAAAGTGTCATCAATTCTGGGCAGAGGATAGCTATCCTTTTTGGTCACACTGTTTAAACGACGGTAATCTACACAGAATCTGGTGCTATCATCTTTCTTTTTAACCAGTACAAATGGCGATGCCCAAGGGTTGCTGGATGGCTCTATTATCCCTTCGCGGGCCAAGTCTTTAATTATCTGTTCAGCTTCGCTTCGCTTGCATAAAGGCAGCCTCCTTGGTCGTTGACGTATTGGTTGGGGATCACCGGTATTAATTTTATGTGTCACAATATTTGTTCTTCCTTTCAAAGAGTCGTCCGTAGTAAATATATCGGCATATCGTTGGATCAACTGACTTGCTATGGCCTTTTGCTCTGGGGATAATCCGTTATCCAAGGATTCGAGTGTGGTGTGCTGTCTAGGTAAGTCCTTTACGGGCAATATCTTCTCACTGGATATTTGTGCAACGTACCACAGATGAGATAGGTGTGCATGATCCTAATTTGGTGCCCTTCTTTAGAGTCATCTGGAAGGTGTTGACATTCATCAAGCAAACAGGTGTTGTTTCCTTGGTCTCGATCAACGCTCTTCCAGCTAAAATTTCATTACCAATACGTATATTGCTGGTTTCTAAAATTCCTATACATCTTACCCGGAAGTCTCCATCCGGTTGGCTCATAACTATTGTTTCACTGCTTGGTAGTAATATCACTTCTTCGGCTAGGATTATTCTTATTGCAAGGTCATTAATGGTTATCTCTTCATCGTCAAGTCGTATGATATGATTCTTTAAGTCTAACGCAAAGCCAAACTCAGACATTGCATCCATACCCAATATAACAGGTTCCTCAATATCGGTGCATTAATTTCCTACAACCGATCTCAATATCTGTAATAATTTCACCGTAAACGGTTGCACGGTTTCCTGTAGCTGTACGTAATCGCAGCTGTGACTTCAGTAATCTTCCATTCCCAACAACGTTCGGTTTTACTATCGTCTTCGCTGTTCCCGTATCGAGCAGCATTTGGCAGTTCTTACCTGAAATTGTTCCATTAATGTAAATACTATCCGGTTTATGTGTTAACGATGCCACTTGGATGGTGACTTCCAGGATATGGCTAGCAGAGGTCGATATTCGTCCTTTCACATCGATCCTTTCTAGTTTTCCTGGTGCTTTGTGTTATTGGCGGGACTGGCCATAGCCTCTAGACAATATTTCTGTACATGTCTCCATTTACCACACTTCCAGCATCGTATTTTACGTCCTGTTGGTCTTTGGGTTTTGATTAGTCTTAACACTGTTTCTTATAAAGTCTCAGCATTAGTTTAATTTTCCTTAATGACTCGCACACGAACATGTCCCTTCAACGCTTGTTTGGCCGCTTCAAATTCTAGTGCATGAGCCAATGCACTAGCAAGGTCACATGGACGTGCTAACGTAAGTGCCTGTTGTGTTCCAGAATCCCTAAGACCATCAACAAATGTTTGCACCCCAATTTGTTCAATAAAACTTTCTGGAGCCGTTGGGTATGTTAATCTTATTAGCCGCGCAATTTCAGCTTAGAATTCCTGGGGGTGCTCTCCAAGCTTCTGCACGCGATTTCTTAATTGGGCACAGTAGACCTGTTGCAGATGTTTATCTCCATATCGCATTTGTAATCGTGAAACAGGGTAATAGTAGTTATTCTGTAGGTCGTCCGGTATTGTTTGAAGAATGTCTAAATCATCCCCACGTAGAGCCACTATTAAAGCAATCGCCTTTTCTTCGATGGTCCATCCATTCGATGTTGCAGCTGCCACAAATTGTTTATGATAATTGGCCCAAGAGGTCTTCCCATCATACGTGGGTGCTTTAACGTGTCTTCTGGTACTTAACATGCCGTTTTCCATAACAGGCAAATGTTCATCTTGCTGCACATTCACTTCTGTTGACTGTTCACGAGGAGTATAAACTACTTCTTTACGTACGGTAAGCAGAGTAAATTTTGGATGTAGTTCGTCACACTTCTTAGTTACTTCCTTTTAGTTTGTTGACATGTCACTGGTACCGTCTTCTATTTCTTCTGCTAGTTTATTTTGGCTTAATTTAAATTCTTCTTTCAATGCACTTTGACTTGATTTAATTTCCTCTTTCAATTTATTTTGATTTGAATTTATGGATTCC
>JAHWXV010469575.1:0-28888 GCA_024586415.1 Phrixothrix hirtus | reverse complement strand
CATCTCTTTTTATTTACGATTAGCAAAACATTAACAAATCCCCACAGATGCATTTAAATTGTGGAATTTATTGCGGTGCCGAACAAAAGTACACATAGATCAATACAAACACTTATTGATTGTTTCTCATATACGAGGGTAGATTAAAATGAAATCTACTTAACCAAGAAAGAAAAGACAGAGGAAAAAACAAAATTTTATTTTTCTGCAGATAATCCTTGTACAGTTACATATTTAGTTCAACGTGATATCCTCAAAACAAAACTCGGAAATCGCGTCTTTTAGTTATTTATCTGAAGAAAGTCGACATTCTCGCAAGTGTTTCGTCAGTTCAGGAAAAAAGTAATAGTCCGATGATGCTAGGTTAAGGCTGTAAAGAGGTGTCGTAACTCAAAAATACAACGTTGTGAGTCTTATGAACTCGGAAATTGTTGTGCAGCAATAAAGTTTTTTGGGCAAAATTATTGGACCTCTTTTTGCGTATAGCTACTTTTAAAGTTTTAGTGCGTCTTTGTAAATATTTGCTATAATTCTAGACCACTACTGCATATACTTCATCCAAAGAATACCCTCATTATCCCAAAATATTTTTGCGTGGAGATCTTTTGTGCATCGATTGCATTGAATATTGTTTTGTTAGGGGATCCCACTGGGATACCCACGTCTCATCGTGGCTTTGGCCACGAGCTAAAATCGTCTAGTTTTCTTCGCAAATTTTTTCCTGTACAACTTTTGTTCATGAGGCAGGATTCTCGGAATCCAACGCGCTGACTATTCATTCCCAAATCTTCATGTAAATTTGCCAAAACGGATGAATCGCATATTCTTAGTTCATTTAAGATAACCGAAACTTCGATTTGTCGATTAACACCATTTCTTCAACTTTCTTGACGTTGTCTTCGGTCTTTGCCTTCGCACATAGACCACTTTTGGGGTCATATCGAATGGATTCTCTGTCACATTTGAACTGCTTTGACCAGAATTTTATTGGAGACGCTTCACCTTATACAGTATAATTTTTTTGCTTTTTTTTGTCAAAAACTTAATTACATTTCTATGCGCTAGTTTTAAATCACTTATTTTCACGTGTTTATAGCTTCACAAAAACCACAAAAATGATTTGATTTACGCACAACTTAACAAATACTCGTTAAACAGTTACAACAACTTAACAGTTCACAATTTGTCATGACAGTACGTTGATTCAGGGCTAGGTAAATTTCATTTTAATCTCCCCTCGTATAAATAAAAAATAAATCAATCTATTCATGTAGTGGTTTTTAATAACCTACAGTTGCTTGTATATTAAGAAAATAAGAGGTAAGAAAGAATTTATAATTTCCTCAGAGGTCAATTTAGATATTCGCGGTGTAATTTAAATAGAAAATGCAGATTAGGAGCGCCCGAGGCATTTGTAATCGAGCGTTGCGTTGCTCTGTAATGATTAAATTAGAATAGAAGATTTAGGTCCCAGCAATTTCTATCTCGATGTTCAACTTACATTATGGTTGGTTCCTGTGATGAAGAATTGGACTATCCAATCATATTTCAGAGGTTTTTCAGAAAACTCGTTACGTGAAAAACTAGTCTCCGTTGTCTTCAACTCTAATTTATTGGTTTACTCATTTACATTTTAGCATTTTGATTGTTCTTATTTAAATGCTAATATTGTAATGAAATTGGTTTAATAAGAAATGCCAACGTTCACGCCTTGAAATAACAATGAGAGCATGTCACTTTAGTTGATTAAATTTAGATACAAAGGTGCACTAATTAACAGACAACATTATTTTCAAATTATAACAACGCAATGTAACTGTTATTAATTATAAAATAACTTCGCGTAAATTAAGATTTATAATGCTAAAAACGAATCAAGGAATTTTTTCAAGTATCAATAGCAACTAATAAATACAAGAAAAATTTTCAAGTATGCGGAGAAATTAAATTACATATGGCGCTCTCTCTCTCTCTCTCACAGAATAATCGTGCCGTCAAATGAAGAAATCTTTCGCACTAATAGCAAAATGACTATAGCAGTAATTCTTGGCAGAGTCTCGAGGATCTGTAATTACTGTTAAGTAGATACTCAATAAAAGTACGCACTGCGGTTCCACCATTATAAATCAAAAACTAAGTTTATGGTTGTGAATAAGATTGATGATGGTCCAACTAGGTTAACACTTGAGGTAACTGTTATTGAAAGAGCACAACGCTTTAAGCGCATACTGAGTTGCATAAATTAAAGAATAGATTTGGATATGGAGATTACACTTATAATGTAACAAGCATGATTTGCTTTCCTAAAACTTAAACCGTTGTTAACCGACCCGAACTGGATGAATTTGACGGATGTTATTCATAGTCAGTGCTTCTATAAAGTTATGAAAGCTGGACCCTCGAAGTACGATGTATGAATTGCATTGAAGCATTTGAGATGTACATATACAGAAGATTGTCAATTAGACGAAGAAAACTAGAATATCTGATCCATCTACTGCAAAGTGATAAATATGACATAAACTGTTTTAACTCGTTTGAACGCAGGATTGTAGCGAAAAAATCGCCTGATTATGAAATCTACACCATCAGAAGGGATCTAAATATGAAAGAACTGATGCATGCCACCTGCTTGTGACCAAGGAAATTTCCTCCAAATAGTAGACTTGACAGTTACCAACGCTTAGAACTTGAGCACCATACCAGAAAAAGAAGAAGTTACGTATTTCATTTTCCATGACCGTGTTTATCTTCGCAAATTGTGCGCATGATGTGTTTCTCATTCATTGACTCTGAAAACCAAGATGCAAGGCTTCGGTATTTACTAAGTTTCCTTCAGAGGTATTCTGTAAAAGGCAGTGTGTTCGTAAGCCGCATTATTGAAGAAGATAAAACACAGGTTCATCATTTCACTCCACAAATGAAGAAAGCGTTTTTGAATTGAACACCAATATCCCATCTGCTGGGAAAATTTAAAGTTGGACTGTCAGCAGGAAAAGTCATGACAACTGTCTTCTTCAATCGCGAAGTTTGTGGAAAAGGGCCCAGTGATTAATATTGAAATATATTAGTAAAGCTGTACAAAAAAAAGACGCAAGGCACGCACAACAATATTCTTTGTTCAAAAATTTTGGATGAGATGTATGGCAGGATTCACTGTATCGTCATGATTTTTGTCTTACGATTTTCATCTTTTCAGCAAGTTGAAAGATCAGCTGAATAGTCAACGTTTTGTCAATGATGGACAGATGACTCCATGACCAAAATTCATAGTTGCATCATCAGGGAATCTAACATTTAATTGCACATTTAGGGAAGTGTTTATAAAACTACACGATATGGGGAAAATATTTGCCTCAACCTAATATAATTTTCTTAACCTACTGTAAAGAATTCCATCATCTAAACTTAATTTCTGTTTTTATATATTATCTTATTTCATTATTTTACTTTTATTTTAATTTTATTCCCGAAAGTCGTTCATTTATAGATATAAATCTATTTTTAGCTACTGTTTTTAACAATTGTTTAAAGGTGGAAGAAGTCTTATCCGGATAAGTCACGAACATTATTTTCTTTAGACGCTCGAGGAATTTCTGTATTGTAAAACCGTTGTTAATTAAGCCATACCGATAACAATTCAGAGATTGAAATTGTATTCACATTGAGCGATTCTGTATACTGATATAATATCTTAGTAATCTGATGATTAATTTAGTTACTAATTAATATTTTTATTAATTACACCGTATACACATGCATATTGATTTGAAATTTAAGAACCGATTGTTGTGAAGAGGAACTTAATTACGTCCCTAATGTTAATTTTATGAGTTAAGCTCATTTTAACAATTCGGCTTCTCTGATAATGAAAGACTATTTAAACGAGACGTTTTGGCTTTGGACATTGACATTCTAATTTGAAAGAATTCATTAACATATCCTCGTTAAAATTCCAGACTTAGTTTGTAAAAATTAAAACATATAAATTTGACTGCTAACATTAAACATTGAATCGTCCGAAATAGTTGGATCGCAGATTGTTTATTTCGACTGCTTAACTATCGGATATAAGCAGTTCCTTCGGCATCTAATGGGCGGAGAATCTAGATACAATTCAATTATAAGATGGTTTAGAGAGAAACGTAAATGCAATAAATGAATTACGAAATCGTTGCATTTCATTAATTTTGAAATTAACGCAATCATAAGTGAATAAAAGATCATACTAGAATTCATTTGTCAAGGTTTAAGGGCGAGATACGTATGTAAGAAGTTAAAGAAAGCTAAAATTTAATAGATTTCTGTAAAAAAAGAGAAACATATAGCTTGCTAAGATATACCTAAATACAAAATTTCATTTTTAACTTTTATACTTGATTTATACATCTGAAATAGGTACAGCTTGTGTAATGTACATAAAATAATAAATAAAAAGCCTAAGTAAAATAAATACTTACAATTACCGTTATATTAAAACTGCTTCCAGCGAGAAGCCGGCCTTTCTCCACCTAGCTACCGCGGACCAAAAAAAAACCACAATGGGTATTTGGTGAGTAGCAAAGGACCGTTGTAACCGTGTAACTTAATTTTAGAATTTCTCTCGAATATTTCAAATAGAACACAAACACAAAACCAGGGATTCGCAACAGTATTATTTGAATTATTGATAATGTGCATTGATAAACAAAACTGACTTCTACAAAAGTAAAGAACTACGTTAGCGAATACTCAAATACATACAAACAAGGTACATGATGAGCCCTTATACTAGAATAATAAATTAGGCTGTACTTCACAAATAGATCGTAAAATGAAAAATATAGGAACTAATTTTGAATATCTTAGCAAGTCACTTTAGGTAACCTTTTCCTGTTTGACTTTGCGTTCCACAAATACTGTACTAAAATTAATAATAGTGTTCATTATGAGTTACACAGTGAAAAATTCCATAATGAGTCATGCGTATGTGAGTTACGATTTCTAGTGTATTTTTAAGGTTACAGTTTTTCGTACAAATATGGCTAGTAGCTTGGGTATATTATTTTCGAAACTAACAGTATTGATTCATTTAAAAGCTGCAATCTTGGACTACTTTTCGACAAAGCAAACTAACTTTTGTAAAAATATCGTCCAACGCCCTTAAGCCAATTTGGCATGTCTCACTGAATTTGTTTATTGTGCCCAAATCTTTTTCCGTGTAAATGTAGTCGCATGGTGACAGGTTCGGCTTATAGAAGAAATAATCCCACACATTCGATTTAAAGGCCTTAAGGTTTTGTATAATAGAGGTTTCGTCGTCCCACCTATTTTTTGGTTATATTATCATGTAACTATCATTTATTCACCCTGTTGAAATAACATTTAGGTGAAAAAATATTTGGGTGAAACGAATAAGTTCAGGAAGAAGTGTCAAATTGGCTTAAGAAGTTTGCCAAGATTTTTACAAAAATGAGATTATATAAGTAATCTAACTAGTGAAAAATATATTTCACAATTAGGTAACTTTTATAAAGGGGGTAAAACTTTGTTTTTAATTTCTCCTCGTATTTGGCTGATGAGTTGGAATTCTGCTAAAGAAGGATTTTATCAAGGCTGATATATTTTAAAGAAGTAAATATTAATTTGGTTCCGTGGCTAAAAGATGCAGGCTTAAACTTGGTCTAATCAGTAAATTTTATCAGAGAAAAAATGCAAAAACATGCTCTCTCCGATACAAAGTAAAATCATGTCATGTATCAACTGACGTTTGAAAAAATCTCACTGAATTATGTGAACCTCAAAATTTGGCTAAATTTTTGTAGATATAGTGAAATGACCATAGCGTAGGTTGAGATAATTCCGAAGACCAAGCCACATAACTAAAAGATATAGTAGCGCATCATCATAATAAATAAAGAAAAAATGAGAAGTTGAACAGAAGAATTTTTGACGATATAAACAAAAATAAAAGCGTCATGTCACATTATAAGATATTATGAAGAAATATACATACAATGAATGAAACATGAAAATAGAATAGATGACCTGGAAGAAGAAGTAAAACAGAGATAATATTGATTCTAAAAGTGTGAATATTGAGCTGGAATAAATTCATTTTTCAAAATTGAATATATGCTACAAGGACGGTTTTTTACTCCTGTAATATAACTGAGCGACACTGAATAACCGATATTAAATATATAAACCTAACGAGAGCATCTTTTGCAAACATTTGTAATTAATTATCCGATTTGAAACCAAAAATGTAGTTTTGCTACACTCATTAAGAAATGTTACCAACTTTACTTTTGATGCAAGATCGGTGACCATGATAAAAAACATGTATTAATCAAACGGTTCTTGGAAAATATACCTTGCAGCTCTAATGGTCCTACCGAAACCAAAAGTTCATTTTATAAATTGTTACTTTTGCTTTACACACATTTCAGACATTAGAAGTAAATCCAAACGCGCTATGATATACCATAATTTTTCGTCTAACATATAACCTGTGTCCCTTAGCATATGGCCGATGACATTTTGACCACATTTACTGACGCAAAAGGATCTAATGGCCTTATTGGAGATTGGAATTTTTCTAAAAGGTAAGCCAAATTTTTAGGTTTCAAATTGGAAGGCTAGAATCTCCTCCACAAGATGACAAGGTTATGCATCTCTAGGCACTAGCGTGAAGATGGAATTATTTATCTTGTCATGGAAGCACTTGGTCACTAGTATAAAACAATATCAGAGGCCGTCCAACTGGTTACGTTCATTTAGCGAACTTAATCACTATCGAGTCCTGCAGATATAAAACAGAGGAATTATATTTATTTATTAATTCGTTTAAATTTAGCTTTAAAGCTGTGCTACTTCACAATTACAACAAGTTGCCCAATAGTGCAAGTAGATCGTATTACTACCATCAATAGCATGCAACATGTGCTACAAAAAATTAACTTATGGCAAATAGCAAAATAATATCTATTGTGACGTGAAAGTGGTTCCTCTTTTGCTTGGACTACAACCTAGTTTTAGAAAGTTTCGTTTGCAAAGAGACGAAAGAGATTGGAGAAATAATTGCATCCAAAAGCAGCAGCTACAAGTGAGTTTGGAATTACCCATTTAAGAAATACATTACCGATGATCACAATGAAGATCTGTATAGGACGTTAAACACAGCCAGTTAAATGAGGTTGAAAAACTATAATAGAACTTTTTCAAGAGAATTTACCGGAATTTCATATGCGGCGAACCACAATAAAGAAATAGTGGACGATCTTCCGACAACTTACAAGACCATAGGATGAAACATGACTTCAACGCTGTTTTTATATTTGCTGCTAGACTCTTTCCAACATGGCGAACAGTTCCATTGGGACAAAGAAAAAGAAAAATACGACTGTTAATACAATTCTATTCTATATAAATAGAGGTGCGATCTGGACGTAGCACAGAATTCAGATTCTCGCTGAATATGCATTAACCAGTGTGGTTGTAATTAATGTTTTACAAATAAATTCGCAAAAAATATATGAATAACCGAGACTCACAAAATACTTAAGGTTTAAGCAAATCACAGAATTGCGATTGCATAGTTGTCTCAAAAACGGACGAATATTCAGGACGGCTTTCATTGACCAATTCAGGAGTTACAAATGCCCAAACTTCCGTATAGAGGTTTTTATTTGAACTTTGGCATAAGTATGGTATAAATTATTTATAAGTATGGCTATTAGGATATTTTTGACAAATGTAACCGTCAACAATAAATACATTATAAGAGCGCCTACCGTAACTAAACTCGTTCCAGGTTACTGTAGCTACTATATACAGTAGAAGTCGCCTCACTGGTTGTCCATCGAGATAGCTCTTTTTGAGAACTTAATTACTATCGTGACCTCTTTCTTCATTTGCGTGCGTCCTATATTTCTTTTTCAACGACACCGCACTAATTCATCGTCCTAAAAAGAGTGTTAAGCTCTTAGGACGCGTAATTCTATCTTCTCCACTCTGCGTAGGGACAAGTCCAATCCCAATGTCGGTACTCACCACGAACGACAAAGATTCCCATTTCGACGTAAATCTTTCCAGAGGTCACCTTTTCCAAAGAGCTTGAAAACTCCCGATGTCCAGCCGGAACTACTGGGAAGATTCAGACAGTCAGGATTCTTCAATTCCCGTAAGAAGTGGGCAGGTTGCGCTACTTTGAGTACGAAATGTCTTGTCCTTTTGCAACGTGGGTTCTTTGTTTTATTGTCGAACCAACGGGCCAAACGGCCAGAAGGATCTCGGTCCCGAAGGCTCATAAAACAGGGTTTTACTTCAATTCCATTGAACGGCAGCTACTGTACACAGCCGCGAACTACAGTTATCTCTACAATGTGTCACATATTTTTGATACAAACTGCATACTTTTTTTTATTAAAATACGCTATGCATCAATTGTTTTGAATAAACTTTTGAAGCATAAGCGCACAGTTTTGAAGTAGTTTTATTTGATACGATACTGCATTGATAATTTGTTCTTTATTTTAGATCTGCGCATAAATAATCATTGAAAATAAACGAAAAGATTTTTATAGTGAATTATAAAATAAGTTTAAATGTTAAATGTGTATTTCATACAAATTGGTACAGTAATATCTTTTTAATTTCAGTAATGCTATCCCGCAAAGTTTGAGGAAAACAAGAACTACATTAACGAAATAGGAAAAAATTAACTAAGTAATTATATTTTAAGTACAAATTACACGACAAAATTTTAAAATTTTTAATGAGCACATTACATTATAAGCCCAATTAAAATATTTATTCTATTTTAATTCAATGTTCTATTTTATGCACGCGCATAAAAATTATATACACTCAACAAAGTAATCACTCTCAAATTGGATCAGAATATTAAAAAATAATTAGTGATGCCTTTATACGCTACATCAACCCAAAGCTTGAAATGCTTTCAATACAATTTACATTAGACCGCGTTATCAGGAAATTACTACGGACATGAATTGTATTAATTCAAATGCTGTCACCTAAACAGCGAAATCAATAACAGAAACGATACGTTTGTCTCCGTATTTCAAAACAAAATCACTACGAATATTAATTAAAATACTTTGAAAACAAACCGCTACATAAAAATAGATTTCGCAAGGGAAATTTCAATATTCCGCTAATTTATATCGGGAAATTTCAAGACAAATTCTTACTTATAACGTCTTTTTAATTGATATTTTTAGGGAAAAACTTTAAATTTTATACCTTAAATATTACCTACATCAAGTTCCAGTTGATGTTTTAAATTGAGTATAAAATTTTAAGTAGAGGAAGTATTTTTGAATTCTCGACCTTTTTGATTATTAAACCATCGAACATTCTGTAGTAATAGTTACGTCATCACCACCTACCCTACTTATTCATGAAAGGGTCAGCCCATGTTTTAGACGTTTCATTATGATGACTACTATTTACCTCTCCCACAGCGCTTCTAAAATTAAATTCAAGATGTTAAATTCATGTTTGCATGGTTAGGAAAATCAACTACGATTGGATTTTGCGCAGCATCAACATTAATGTGTAGTTAACATTACTATTGATGAATAAAATCATTTACACAGTATGTAGATCCATTAAATATATCTAAAATAAATGTAAAAATGCTAATTTAGATTGGTTTCCTAAAAGCAATCAGTTGTTTTTAAAAATCACTTTAAAATTAAATACGACCATGTTAAAGAAAACATTGGACAAGTACTACTGGTTGGTAGCATATCTCTATAATCGTTTTGATTGTTTGGTGTGCCAGTTTTTATCAACCAGACAAATTTGGAGCCAGAGCACGGAAATATTTATAACGTACTTGCTCGAGAACAAGGTACGCTACATAGTGTAGGAGATTTCCGGATAGAGATCGTAAAACACATCGACTCGCAAGTTTACGCAAAGAAGAACGGGAATTTGGGCGTTAAGAAGTTATAGAATACCGATAAATGTAGCAAATATATATGTATATTTATAATAAATGACAACAACAAAGCATCCGCATACATAAGACAATTTTTCGAGGTATCCATGGTAAGTAAACTCGAATACATACTTAAAGATAAAAAGTTTACAAAGAGTAATTTTAGTTCTTGAAAACGAATGATACAGTTATGTAGAAGCATCTTTTGATTTTATTTAATATTTAATATAATACAAGATAACAAATGTATTAAGGAAATTGACTGAGAGTTCATACAAATCACAAATTTACAACATCATTTGTTTTAATGTACTTATAGAAAATTTTAGCGAGGTCTACCATCATTACTTACTTTTTGTACACTAGACTTAGCAATAGAAGATCGCGAAAGACCGAGCGATAAAGTGTCTGTAAGTGGTACCACTTCAGGAACTGACAAGAATAATTAATGCTGTCTTTCAGCTAGAAGACAGTCATTGCTAATACGATTCCTAAAAGGGATAAGAATCGAAGTTCGATAAGTCTACTGAACATATTTGTAAAGCTGACAGAGGGAATAATAAATAAAACGCTTCCCATATGCTTTCCATATCACAAATTGGATTTAGAGAGAACCTCTCAGCTCTCCAACAAACGCCCATACTATATGTTGTGGTAAAAGGAGCCAAGAGCAATCCCTTTCACATCATCATAGCCTGCCCAGATATTTAGAAGGCATACGATAAGTGTGGCGGAAAGACATTATCTTAAAAATCGGGATGAACTGTATTCCCCGAGCAATAATGAAACTGATATAATTATTTCTCCAGGATCGATGATATAAAATTAAAGTCAAGTCAACCCTATCCACCGAGAAAAAACTAGAAGAGGGCCTTCCATAATGATTGGCCCTTTATCTTACACATACTAACATTGATGTCAGAGATATCCCTGAACACGACGATTCGTTAAATACATCCATGCTATAGTTCGCGCATAAAATGCCATGCTTGCGGTTGGCAAAACAATGAAATCGGCAATAAAAATGGAAGTTGAAAATTAATTCACAGAGCATGCAGATAAGAAGTCCTGCCCGTTCAATCAACGGAAGCCAAAAATCAAAAAAAATTTCGGGCCTTTTGGCAGAACGATTAAAATACGTAACCAAGCAACATATTTAGGCATTACCCTCACAGAAGTCAAGAATACAGACATCGTTCCAAAAGGACAGCAAATTTTACCAAATCAATACTAACGAAATTATAAAGATCCTCAAACTGAAAATACAAATTGTCAACTTAATACTTATCAAAGAACTTCATTTAGAAAATACTAGGACGACGATGTACGTCCAGAACAGCAACTTGGTCGGAGATCTAAAGCTCGCTGATCATTGAAAATAAGTTGACAGGAAGAAAAAGGAGTAAACAGGCTAACCTCTCACTCAGACATCCAAATAACTAGAGGCCTAACAGCTAAACAAATCTCCCCACAAGTCACTTTGCAGTGGAGGCTAGATGCACACAAGTATGTGTGTCAAGCACCCCTCAACTTACAGAACTAATTATTAAAAAAAAATGCAACGTCAACTCCTAATATGTCAATCACATATTAAGGTGTTTTTGTGGGTTCTTCGTTTTAGCGTTGGAGCATACGGGGTGGACGTAACGGTATGTCTCTACTCCGAAGGCCTCCAATTACGATTACAGGAGGTTGCGACTTACAGCCAGAGATTTTAGTTCAATTCCATTGAAAAGTGTCAATGTTAACTACTGCCATTAGCTGTCTCTACAACGTACCACATGTTTATGATACACCCTGTACACTCATCTATTAAAATATTGGATTTTATGCATTGAGTATACTTTAAATACGGCATACGGCAGCCCATAACATATCAGATCAGCTTTTTGTCCACGTGATGGAAGGAACCAGTAGCAACTAATAAAAACGTTCCAACAAATAACGTATATAAAAACTGTCAATTTACATAATTAAAAATAATTTAAGACACAAAATTACATAACAAGATTATAGTAAGTTTAATATGATGCATCGGGGAAACACGGTAATAGAAAAGGAGGGTGAGTTAGTCAACATTGTAAGAAATCTAATATTTAAATGTGTGGACATGGAAGGAACGAAGGAATATAACCGATAGCTGTTGCACAAATTTCATAAATATGAACTGAAGTGTAGTGCAGACAAAGAAACGGTGATTTAGTGCACTAAAAAACTATTTAAACAAATAATGATGGTGAAATTAAAAAATCACCAAATTCGGTCAGCGCCGGAGAAGACGGATGGAAACCTATAGATGAAATGATGTATCATTCTTCAAAAGATGTAGTTGCGAAAGAAAAGGGCACTGAGAATGGAAATCCGTAGGAAGAATTCCAAAAGGTAAACAGACGTAAAAGAAAAGTTCACGACTGGGAGCACCTGCGAAAATCTAGAAAATAAACAAATAGAGCGAACCGAATAGTAGAGATACAACGGCTGAAACTAGTCACTACCTTTCCCAAAAATCCAAGAGAACACTGCTAATCGTGTTAAGTAACAAAGAAACGAGTGGCACAAGCTAGTCTTCTGGTGCAGACTGCAAAATCATAGGAAACAAAACTTCCTGCAAGTAATAAGATCTTCAAGTTCGAAACATCAAGTAGCTCGCTTTTCAACTGCAGTGTGAAAAATAGTAAACCACAGTGTGTCGGAACCAATTGTGCCAACTATACGGGTAAACACAAAAGTGCTGTCATGCGCAACTGTAAAAGAACTATAACCTCAAAAAGATATAATACACCAGATCATAAGCAAGTGTCGTTATCAGCGTGTCTCCATCAGTTATTTAAACTATGGGATTAAATATGCAAATGACTGCCAAAAACTACCCGGAGCTAAAAAATGAGAAATCGAGAATAACTCTTTCGCAATTCAAGCCGCCCAGTACTCATCACACAGAACAAGCAAGCTAGAGGACGAAAACCCGACCGGCTCGAGTATCCAAGGAAAGTAAAGTCAAGCCATTTTCCAACTAGCCGTTTCGATTCAATGTGTTCGAACAAGTGTTTATGTAGTTTTTCTTAATGACTTTAAAGGCGGTGGTTAATTTCAATCATCAGTATAGGTTTGGAAATCCTGAGAACCGGGTAAGTTTCACTGCCCTGTGACTTCTGAATAAGTTTAATTTGACTTCGGCCAGCCTTGCTTAAGGAGGCAGTGATTCGCCCAATAGCTTCCTATATGGGCGGGTATCATATATTAATAGTAGCACTGAATAATAAGTGAAGCATCGCCATCGCCTAAGATTCATAGCAACCACTGCCGTGCTATAGGGTCCAGTTATTCAGAGAGAACGGTTTTGAGACAGAAATGTTATCTGGTTTCAACAGGATGAAGCACAGCTCATCGTGCGCGTACAGTTCGAAAGTACTTAGATAATGTTTTTCCAAAAAGGTCGATTAGAAGACGAGGTTTCCTGGAATGGCCAGTTAGATCGCCAAACTTAACTCCATTAGATTTTTTCTTTGCGGATATTTAAAAACATAGTCTATCAAATTTAGATGATTTGAAGGAACGGATTAACAGAGGAATAATACCTGGCATATTGCACATCAGAGATGAATCTACCATAAATTGGGAGCGTGTCAATAAGTTAACGGCGAACATTTTGTTCATCTGCGGCTTTCGAAATTATTATTATTAGTGTTTTTATCATTTTTATTAAAAACGTTCTTGTATTCCATAAAAGTGTAAATGTCTCAAGAACTGTTGAAGATAAAAGTATCCAACGTTAGTTTGTTGAAGAAGTTTTTTGGAGTCTATTCAAAAATAAATTAAAAATGTAGCAATCAATTAAAAAAGAAAACGCATGTAACGTCATAATTTGGAAACTTATAACGTCACAGACATGCAAGGTAAGTCAAACTAAGCAACGCTAAAAATAGTAGTTTACCTGTCTCGACGTTTTTGCGAACTATTGAAATTATTCCATTAGTATTTTCCACACTGTACATGAAAATATAAATTCCGGAATATTTGATAATGTCGCCGTTTATAACAACTCACTTCGACTATAAAAGCTTAACGCCATTTTGAATTGCATGTGAAGTAACTTTAGAGTACAATTACAAAACGCTCCTTATTTAGTGTGCCTGTAATACCCGGCATCATTATAGTCTACTGCTGCTTTTCCCAACTATTGCTAATCGGTTTGAAAGTCAGATTGTACTCACAATTCTAGAATGCCTTCGAGAAAATAATAGTCGAAAATTTTACCAACTTTTGGTTTATGCAAATACGAATGTGTTCAAAAAGTGGTTTGGAAATCTTTGCCAGTTTTTGGAAGGAGAAATACTATTTGGCAGAATAAATCTTCCTCGGCACTCAATTTTCAAATTTTGGAAACAAATACTCAGATTTTTGATACCTTTGCCAAAAAAGTGGACCGTAAGTTTTTACAAAGGTTTATTAGAGTAAATAGAATAAATAGTTTTCTCTTTTATCGTCCAGCATCTTCGAGAAAGTGCCATAATTAAGTGATGTAAATAATCAGCGAAAGTTTTGGGGTAAAATAACGGTTTTGGAAAAATTACAAAGTTTCTCATCAGTGACCAGATGGCCAGTTACATATATTATCAGCATTTTTCTCGGTACAGTTGGGGGAAAGTAAGTGGGATAGCCCACGTCGGAAAAGTTGCGGAACCTCGCCAACTCTATTAGGGGAAGTGAAAGGTCATCAGCCATGCAGAGTTACGCGGTGCCTTGACAGTTTAACACTTCGGAGAAGGTAGTTTTTCAGTAAGTTCTGTTTTGGTTCGCAATGTTGTTGTAAGAGGGGGATGGTATGCAGCAACTGAAATAGGAAAACTTCTTGGGTAACAAATAATGCAATATGCTGCTGTACTTTTTTTATAAAGTTTTATACCTTACTGTGCATCTTTGTCTCGGTTTTTCAATAAGGGCCTTTGTTATAATCAATTAATTACAGCCTCGAAGTTTAAACTGCTTTGTTGGAAAAGATGTCGGACTTCGCGTTTTCTTTAATATCCAAATCAAGGTGTAATTCTATTTTTGCTCAAACAAAAATAAACCCGCGCATTCATTAAAAGTTGAGTTTAAAAATAAAGAATACGTTTACAGCAATTTGTTACAAAAGATAAGTTAATGTAAAAGATGGTATCTTTCAAATTTCCTCATGTTCTTAAAATATTAAGAGACGTTACCTGTACAAGGAAATTTTGTTCATTTAATACTCGTTACGGGGATGTTGCTCCTTGATTTCATGCACTACGATGTAGTAAACGAATTTTAAACTCAGATGACTTTACGGGTTACGATTCATCGAGTTTAACGACAAGGGTATATTCAAAATGAGTGCCTTTTCTTCTGATCTTTACACAGCTTCTAAGGAATTTAATGACACTAGTGGCGTACATTTGTTATTAACTGCGTTATTAGTAATGCGCAAGTTTTATTATTATTTATAAAATTTGTAAAAAATTGTTTAATTTGGCATAGTAACTTTCAGCAAAAACTGAGAAATGTTTTGCGCAAAATTATTTTATCTGTACCCTATTGGAGCAGAAAATTCTTTTAAATAACTTATTGAAAGAGCATCTCAAATTTTTATCTCAGATGGAAATTGATGCTTTTATTCATAAAACAATCAAAATGTAATTTGGAGTTTTCAAATTCAGTAATTTAGAAAAATTTTGTAACAACAATTTATGCAGCCTTGCTTTTTTAAACCTTTCATTTTGCTGGTTCAATTTCAACTGCGAGATGTTAAATGTAATTTTCTTCCATATTTCATATTGCAATATTTGAATTTGATTTTTGCCTGAATCGTTCTTATTGCGGATTCGTAGTATTAAACCACCTTTTTTATTCCATTCAGGACGAAGCGGGTAATAACGGAGTTCATCTCTATAAGCTGCTCCTCCTAAATTTTATATAAGCGCGCTTAAAGCCCACGAATTTCAAAGGTTTTAATTAAAATATTTTAAAATTGAACTTTAGATTCATTTACAGTTCATTGCTTACTTTGTAGAGGTGTACCTTCTCTTCCCGAATTATTTTATGTATACTAAATTAGTGCCAGCTATGAATGTACATTAATTATACTCGCTATTTTTGTATAAGTACAAATGTCACCAACAGGAATTTGTATTCCGTGGGGATGTTTTATATAACGCTTCCACAAGAGATCCTCACAACACTATCTCTTTTATTTATGTGCATTAAACCAGATGCTGTCTTTATAAAGGGTTTAGGAAAACAGTACAAACTCGAAATTGAATAAAAACAGCACTCAATTTTTGTATCATCGAGATTTTTTACCTTCCCAACGGTTAAAATTAAATAGTTCATCTATAGAGATTAGCGTTTTTAAATAGAAACTTTAAAGTAACCCACACCAATAAATTATTGTTAATACCGCTCAAAGCACTATTTTTGTCCGAATCAATTAATCAAACATCAAAAGTTCCGATGCATTTTGATTTGAAATAACCCAATAACACATCTAATAAAGCATGACCTGTCTATAATTTACAAAGTAGTGAACATGCTAAGAGGACTGAGCTTTAAATGTACCATTTCCTATTGTTTCTGCACATAACCACGCGGTATTTTTTAAAGTGTGCTTTGGATAACATGCACGAATATATTAATCAACATTTTTGTGGTGATGAATCAAGTTTCCACAATAATTTTCCTATGATTTTTAGTTATCCGACCTATATAGTTGTCTCTAAACCATTCAGTGAAACAGATTGGATAATACCGTAACCTGGAAGTCCATTTAGATTCAGAAGAAACCTCAAAACTGAAGCTGAATGATAATCAGCAAAGAACAGTTTTGATCAACAGTTCTCACAGATACTAGCATTTTCCACAATTTTTGCAGCAGTTACTCAACTTGTAGTTTCCAAAAACAATAGAAGCTAAACAGTTCTGAGAAAATTGTGACAATATCTGAGTTTGCAACGACTCAGAATGTTCTGTTCTACAATCGACAGATTCCAAGCAAAATGTAGATTTTCCAGCAAATGTATCACAGCACTGTGAAGAAACAAAATGTAGTCAAACAGTCACGGTTCGCCTTTGGGAAAGTGAGCTCCATTATGCAAACGCTGCTATACCTGTAATACGCAATGAGTAGAAATATGAGCCATAGCAAAAATGAATGTCAATATACTACAAGTCCCGCTAAAATCCATGGAAGGTTTAATAATATGAGACAGAAAAACTAATAACTACATCTAGAAATGAACAAAAGTAATGACTGTCACTTTTCTGGACACTGTGAGGGAAAAATCTTATTCTAGAAAGAGTACGATAACTGAAGATCAAATGGAAGATAACAGATGTCATTCAAGCAATCGCATTTCTAGATTGTCGAGTGTGCTTAATAAAAGACAGGATACACAAAACAGAGCTAGCAGAACTTTATGCGCAAATATGGATAGACAACTTGAAACGAATTTATTCGTCAGATTTCACTATTTCACATCTTTTCATCAATTATTAATATTTTATAAAAATATTGGTTTTGTATTTGGATATTTTTACATTTCAAGTTTGAAATTTTACCCATTGTTTTGACTTTGTGCCTCTAGTGGGCGTGCGCTTATTGCTTTTTGATCTTTCAACCAAGTTCAAGAGTCGATCGAATAATTTTGGACTTTGATTGAAGCTGTTTTAAAACTTCGCTTTTGCTCGAGAAGTAAACTCCTCTCCCGGCATTAAAAGAGGCACTTGCAATATAACAGTAATTTACTACCATTAAAACAATAAAATATTTTATTTCAATCGCATTTGCTTAACACACAGATATGTTAGGCGAGTTCAAGTTTTCAACGAACTAATGGTTTTTTGTTATTTTTTAGTTGCGTAAAACCGTCAAGGACCTTGAAGATTTATTCTTGTTATTCTACTATCCGGAGATGAAACCTTATCTAGCTTCAATCTATCTTTTCCTCTCGTTAACTTGCAGTCCTGGTTCGGTTAACAAGATGCATCTAATTGTAATATAGGAATTCCTTCAGCAGAAGGGCCATGGTTTTCGGGAAAACCAACTATGTCTCATTCCTTATCGTTGGGTTCTCTATTTTCCAAAGTCTGGTTTGAACTTCGAATGGAAAGAAATCGTCGTATCGTAAAAACATATTTTTATTTAATGGAAAATTTCCTTTTGCACAAACGCATTGCGTGGCCTTTTCAATTAATAAGTTTTCTCATAGACCAATTTGAAAAGTTGTGATGACTTCATCTGGCTGGAAGGTAGTTCAATCGTCAACGGCGATATCGAAATGTTTTCGGCAATTCCATGGTTGAGCTTTATGGTTGGTATGCTAACTTTACGCGAAGGTAATAATTTCATAGCTTTCATGAGAAACATGTTTTAAGATAAACAGGACTGAATTGATTACATGAAAGTGGGATTGTCTACGTACTCTTTTTCAGTCTTTCATCGGAAGTAGGTTCCTTCTGCTTCTTTTGAAAATGAACAGTGAAATTCAGTTGCGTCCATGCAGCAGACTGACGTAACAATCTCTACCAGGTGGAAACTGATCTTTCAAGGTCTCGCTTCCCGTTGCGTGCGCTGTGCTTCGGCAATTTTACATATATTGAATAAACGTTTGGTCACTTATATTTACCACAAAGTTTTCGTAAATTATTGAAGTAGTCGGTTATCTAAATGCGCTTACTCTATGAGGAGATCGTCAGTAACAGGGGATGACATTTCATGAAATTCTTGGAGAAGTCCATGTCTATCACATTGCTTTGTTTACTGAAAAGACGACAAACATAAATTCATTTGGAAAATTCAAATAGACGATTTTAAATGTCAATCCACACAAGTTTCTAACGAATGCATTTTTTTTAAACTGTGTAAAGGGTTAACAGCCCTGAAAATTTACCCTTGTGATTTAGCTAGCCGGGATGAAGCCTTAATTGGTTTCAATCTTTCGTTGGTGTTTACCAGGTAAACTAACTAAGAAAAAAGAACACTACTGTGTCGCAAAAACAACCCTCGGTCTCAAAAAAGTTTATTAATTCCAAAGACTCACTTGGGGTTACTTTAAAAGAATGATCTTCCAGAAAAAATACCATAGGGACATATTGTGAAAGAAAAAATAATGTGGGACATCCGCAAAAGTAGATACGCCGCAGCTTAAGAATGTTAAAAAATAACAAAGCTTGCAGAAAAAGGTAAATTGAAGAAATCCACGCAATCTCCAGATACCCACAATACAAATCTGCATATGAGGGTTTACCTTGACTGAAGCTAAGCTAAGCAATAAGGCTCTAAACAGTAAGGTTTTAATTCCACAACTTGGAAACTTTCTGTTGCACTGTCGACGTAAATTTGTGCTGGAAATACTGTCGATGGGGTCTTGTGCTACATTTTAAATTCGTTAACTTCAAATTTTAAAAATTCAAATAAGTGTAAAATTGGGCGTACTACGACTTTACATTTTAAGTTACTTCGTTGCTTAATTATTCAAGGATACTTTATTTACTTAATTAAAGGTTCATTAGTTTTGGTTCTACAGCTACTTCATATTTTAGAAATCCAAAATTTTGTTTCTTAAATCACATGTAAATGCATTAATTTTTTTTTAAAAGTATTCAGTTTCACACATGTTCCTACAATGGTTCAGAATGTTTGTTAATAAGTAGCTGTATGGAATTTACTTCGGTACTTAGTTTCCATTATGATATGACGATCAGCTATTTAAAAACCGAACATACGTGATTTTGAAAAATGTGATAGAAATCTCATATGGACGAAGCTTCACACCTAACGTGACGTACAATACGTGAGACGAACGTTACCACTAGCAGTATAAACGATTACAAAGTTGCAGCTCTCGGAAGGTGTTATATGATTTTACGACAATACCTGACCGCACACTGTCAATGTAAAAATTCGCGTAGGAAGTGCTCAAGCACCCCCCCCCCCAATCCTGACATGTCCCTGACTATAGGAAATGAAAGAGCAACTGTTAACGAGTGTTTTTAAGTTTTATTTGTTAAAATAGTCCTATTTAATCTAACGTTATACTCATTGGTGTATATTTGTGAGTTTAAATGGTCGAATTTCGTGTCCTTTCACAACGGAACCGACCACTAAAGCCATTCGTTCCAAAGATTGGCCGTGTAAAATTTCTTTTGTACTAATGCAACTTAGGATATAACCTATTAAGTTGTGCTTGTCATCATCGATATGAAATTATAAGGTAGAGTATGTTTCTAATTGTTCTAAATAAATTCATCACGGATCGTGTTTTTGTAAATATTTTCGTGAATGTTTTGAGCAAAACAATTAGTGAAAATTTAAGCCTAAATTAATTTGGTATAACCTTTTATTTTGATTTACGTTAAGAGGAAAATGACGCAGGGATAGGGACTGATACCAAACAACGTTAAAGAGGCACTTCTTCTAAGAAGGTACCCAGTCACAAAATCCACTTTCCCTCATTTGTCTGACATGCGAGTTGCTCGCAGAATTAATTACAGGTTTTAGGCTTAGTAAAATAGAAGAAACAAACATTCACGGCAAGAATCAATCTAAAAACGACGAATTGCAATTTTTTCCTAATACCGCCAAGTATTGCTTTTTTGGTGCATGATCCTCAAATAGTACAAGACTCAATACAGATGAAGTTAAATTAAATTGTTTGAATTGAATCAATAAAAATGTCAACAGCGGAAAATTATCTTATAGACGTCTAATTGGCAAAAACGGTTGAAAGTAGTTTTACATTTATTTTCAAAAATAATGTTGCTTACAACCTCATTTATAATAATGAGCATTTCTTTGATAAAGAATAAGTTCAATTTTAAACAAGCGAGTGCCTCAGAAGAATTTTAATGTAAATTCTGTAAAATATTTATTTCGTTCTTATATTATGTTGAAAATATCGCATTTTGAATTCGAAACGCATTTGTGTTGGAAATTCGTTTTCATATTGTAATAACAGACCTTAGTCCGCAAAAATTGCAATAACAAATTGGTATGTCGAAACTATTTTAAAATTCCATACATAACTAACTTCGAACGAACTTCAGTTATCAAACGTTATTCTCTATTCGAATTCTAGGCAATTCTATTGAAATAAAGCGATTTAAATTACAATAAATTGCCGCTTTTTGAAATTTCTATCATGGAAAAACGATGAAAGTTTCGAAATAAAAGCTTCTCAAATGAGCAACCAAAATTTTCTAACTACGCTGTCGTTTGAATATTTTATTTCTTTATTTTATTATGTTGAAGTTGTTCTCGGCTTTGTTACTATTCACACCAGAAAAGTTTTTTATTAAATAAACAAAGTTCTTTGTTTTCTTTGGAAGATATACCGCGTACAGGGATTTGATGATACATTTTGATTCTTTTCGAAGTTTTCGAAAAACAGCGACAAAGCATGGTTACATAAGTGTCAATTGTAATGAAAAACACGAAATGATTGATATATTTTTTTTATAACGACTAGACAAAAATTGTTCCCATACGTCTTTCTGGTTCGCTTGAGAGGTTGCTCATCTTGCATTCCTAACCTGTGGAGACACATTTTGTATGCAACCCTTTCTTTTCTCAATATTAAAATTTTAAGCATTTCTCTAAAATTGATTTCTTTTAAGAGAATGTTTTATAGTTTTAAATTAAATAAAATACAATTTCAAAAGATACGTATGGAAATGTGAAGTGCTTTTAATAAAGATGCCAAAACTGTTCCATATTTCAAATAAATTTTGGGATAAATTTATTGGAAATGGATAGGTAACAAAGGCGATATCTGAACTTTTGAGTTAGAATTCTTTTCTTTAGTTCTCTTTTGTTTTATGAACTGTCGAGAGACGGTATTCTTTAGGGATTATCGAAGAACATATAGATTTGCCCAACTTTTCAAGTCGATACGTTCACGTTTATTTTTACGAAAAATTTATTTATTATGCGTGCTTCCGAATTTTGGTTTAAATCGTATTTATATGTAAGTCAGAAATTGAATAAGCAGGAATACTTTATTACTAATATTTTTTCGGACTTAAGATGATAAATTCAAGCAATTTCCATCTATGTAAATAAATTGTTTCGTTGATGCAGGAAACTAAAAATACGAGGCCTGATTAAAAAATAACCTCTAAAATTTCGATACAAATCAAACCTACAAAATATACAAAGTAAGCTGCACGTTCCATTTTTTCATATCTCGCAGAATACCGCTACTTCCAAAATGACTTTGATCTTACATTTTATTTTGGAAAACAAGAAAAACTCACAGAGGGAAAGGTGCTAACAATAAGAATGTTTTGGAAGTACTAAAACCGATTTAGAATCTAGAAGATTGCGATGCAAAATCCCATGTTTGACAAAGAAGAATAACAATCCGTACGACAAAATATTTTATGTCAACGCATTTTTTTAGTTTCATATAAGATCTCATGAAGATTGTTCGATATTTTTTCGCATCATCCTCTAACCACCATTTGAAAAATGTGCACACTAAATTTTCAGTAATACCACAATTAAGTGTTTGTAAACAAATGTTACAGTGTTGCCACTGCAATGTTATTAAACATTTTCACATTCAATTTCAGTTTTATGATAATTTTAGTTATTTTGTAAACAACCGATATATGTCACATTTTACACATTTAACAATTAAAATTCTGAAAAGATATTGGTCCATAATTCAAAAATAATTCATATTATGACAGTTTTATAATCATTTCGAAAATATTAACTTTGTAACGCAATGTTATTTTATTACGCATATGTTTGGAATACCTCGAGCCATTAATGCGCTTTTTTTTAGAATTTTTGCGCTGACCTTATAATAGTAATTTACAAAACATTTCTCTTTCTGAAAATTTCAGTTGAATGTTAGTAAACTGAGTTTAGAAACTAGTTCACGCACAGGCTCGGCTGACTGTAAACTGTAAATATTATTTAGTTAATGAAAATATAATACAGAAAAGTATGTTCAGTTTGTGATAAATTTCGCTAAAAGTATACATTGAATATTAATATCGACACGTGGAGTTGAATTAATGTAATAAGTTCATAGTGTAACGAATTTTGTGTCCTAAATACTCAATCGGAGATTTATTTTACCAAAAACGTCCATCCAGACAGCTAAATGCGTTTTTCTACGTAATTTCTATTCTCGAATCGATTTGGATATCATCGAGCGTAGTCAGCTAACAGGTTTCGCGTTTTCTTTTCTAAATTAAACTGCCAATAAATATTTCAGAAAGGTATGCTACTTATAACTTCACTCTAAGCTCGAAAAAATATGTAGAGGTCTATTAAGTAGTCCATTGTTTAGTGTGGGTTAAATAAAAATTCTTATTTTGAATCAGGTGCAGTTGCGGATTTTTCTTTACAATATAAATATTTGCTTCTTTTACGTTCAATTTATTGTTTCAGTTATACATAATTATTGCAAATGTTGGTTACTGTATTAGACAGTGTTCGGCGCACAACGACAGGTTGATGCGAGGTTAGAGATTAGAATTGGATGAAGATAAAAACACTTTTCAATTCCAAAAACGGGGCTAGCGTGCAACAGCGAATTGGATTATGTTAGACGTCAATCTTTTTCGTACAAAAACCTTGTGTACATATCTTTTTAGTTAGTTCTATTAATGACGGCATAAGACCGAAATTTTTAGTGGAACCTTATTAGTAAAAATGTATACAAACCTAAAAACGTTTTCGGCAAAAGTTCGACAAACCGTAACTGAAATGAAAACGATTTTGTTGGAATGTCTAGTTCTCAGCAGTAACTCCGATTGTAACGTCTAACCTCGAAATTAAGCTGTCTTAATCTTCAAACGTGACTGTGCTCCATTCCTGGCTTAAAAAGCAAAATAAAGGTACCACTCGTACACGATAGGGCTGTTAATAATTTTAAAAAACCGAGCGCAAGTGCACAGAATTAATACATACAAAATTCAGTGGAAATAGACAATTTGAATGACACCCTAGGTACGAGGAGGTACTGATAAGTTCTTGACACAATTCTTAACACAGAAAACGCTATTGTATTTAAAAACAAATTTTTATTTATACTACGTAAACACCTTTTAACTGCATACACTTGGCACAATGCTCGTTAAGTACTCTTTAAAGAATAATTATTTGTCCTCTCCAAAGTTCTTATAACTGATTCATTAGTTTGATGGGACTAAATTTGACGAATAGGGAGGATGCCAACTTTATCATTTTTCTGCCTCCCAATCAAGGCCTTGTGAGCGGGAGTATTTCTGTACCAGAAAAACACAAATTTAAACATTGCTCCAACAATCATTTTTGGAGTCCCAGTTAATACCGTAGAATATTACTCTCCCGTCTCTGTTTTACCCCGTCCTAAGTAACTCTACAGAACCACTGCGTCGTTGCCATATACAAATGAAGAGAGGACTTTTCCAGTCGTGTTTCCATTTCGCGGATTCTTCTTTTGTTTCCGGAACGTAATGATGGATCCATGTTTCGTGTATAATAAACCCAAAGAGTGTTATTCAAAATCGCAGCAATGTAACTTGGATGTTGTCACTTTGAGTCATTTTTGACAGCATTCAGATATTGGGAATTCATTTTTTACACACAAATTTCTCAGACCTAAATCACGATATACGATGCGCAACATTTTAAGACTGGGTTTCCTACGTTGACAATTTTTACATCCGTTCTTCCTCTCTCAAATTTAACAAATCAGTTTTCACAGTGGCGTTTGAAGAGCCATGATACTTGAATGCATTCACCACACCACATACATTTTCTTTCTGGAAAATCCTTTCAAAACCACGTATTTTATCAAAATTGAGTTTTTTATCAGACGTTTTCTTTACAAATCGACTAACCATTTTATCACCCAAATTGAATGAACGATTTCTCGAAAAACGTACTCATTGTCGGCTCTGTTTATGAGAAGGTTTCACGGTCAACTATTTAACGATACCTTCTCGTACACTTTGGTAGCTCAATATAATTTTATTACATACTTTGATTCGTTCGATTAACTTTTCGGATGACCAGGGTGTGTTCAAGGCGTTTTTTGTTTAATTTTAATACGAGGGTCAGTCAAATATAAAGGGGAACTTTTTTTAATATTAAAAATAATTTTATTACTTTTCTACATAGCTTCTTTGTGCCGAAACACATTTTTACTAGTGATTTGGAAGTTTCCTGTCTCCATGATTATAAAAAGTTGAAGGTTGAGTGCCTAAAAAATTGCGCACAAAGAGTTCAACCTTTTAATCGCTATTGAATCTTTGACCCTCTAGCTCCCTTCAATGGCTCAAACAAATGGGAGTGACACAGTGACAAATCTGGGCTGTATGGTGGATGTACTAGTTGATCCCGGTAAATTTCTTCCAATTTGGTTTGTTATGTGCGCCGTGTGAGGCCTTGTATTATCGTGAAGGAGGACGACAATTAATGAATGTGCACTCCCGTAACTTAGACCCACTGAAGAAGCAATATCGTTAACGGTGAGATGCCTGTCTTCCTCCACAATCTCCCTGACTGCATAGATTTACCCTTGTGTTGGCAGTTCGAGGGCGCCGATCGTGACTCTAATTTTCCACTATTTCCCGTCTTTAGAGAAACGTTTGTGCCATTCGTACACGCTGATTTTGGACAGTTTCATCCACGAATTGTGCTTGCAATCGAGTTAAAATTTCTGAAGGTCTCACTTTTTATGTCGTGAAAAGCTTTATAACAATTTGTTGCGCAACCCAAATAGCTCTAGTGTCGCCTAAATTTGCGGTAGAAGAGTGGGGACGCCCAGACGGAATCCGTGGAACAGCGGCCGGGCACTCCCATTCTCCTACTAGACTTGGTAGCAAAATTCCCGCTTAAATTTGACTGGCCCTCGTAATAACTACTGGTGTCGACTCTGGATGTTGACGGGTATGTGTTAACCCTCCAGAATAATTCAAATTAATCTTTTTACCTATATTTGGTACCAAAGGCACGCAATATTCGATTGTACGAACAATTAAAAGTATAAGATGGGCGTGTTCAAAACCTGGTATTTCGTTTGTGAACAATCAAACATATTGCAAACATAAATAAATTGTTAAGTTCATAATTTAAAACTTAATTTTCAAGTTTTGAATAAACCATATGCTTCCTCGAATGTTCTAAAATATAATTCACGGTGAAAGTGCAATTGACTGCGCGAAATAATCAGATTATATACATTTCTGTACATGAAACTAGTTTAATACAAAATTAACCTTTATTTTCCACTGCACTTAATATTGAGTAACTAAGAATTTCTAATCTACCTATCTTGGCATGTTTGAGTTATACGAGAGACAATGTAAAGATTCTTAGTAAAATGAAACGTTACCTGATTTTTGCATTTTCTTTGAACTTTACCACAAATATTGTGATTATAAGTAATTTGGAAAAACTATTTATGTATCGCAAAACCCTTTATACGGTTTCATCTATATCTACAAAACATTTTTTGCTACCGCATTTTTTAACTTCGGAGAATAAGAAACTATTAGATAAATGGGATTCATGAGGTAACCATTTGGATCTAACTTCACACAGATTAGGGCACAATGGATTTCTAGCCAGTATTGACTTTTTCTCGATTTTCTAGTTGTAACTTTTGTAAAAAATTATACAACATTTTTACTTCGTACTTTGGCCCTGAAAAGATAATCCTAAGAATTAGTAGTTTACATTTTCCAAAGTACCGATTTACTCCATCCTTAATGGAAACAAATAGGTTGTTCATGAAATAGGATAGTAAATATTTCAAGTAAAAACGAATTACCGACGCCAAATAATTTGAGCAAATTCACAAATGCAAAAAACGCGATGCAGCCAAAGACCTCCAAAATAAGAAAAGACTAAAATTCAATTGAAATGCTTTTATAATTTGTTTACTTGCTTAACAAATTTAAATATTTTAAAATATACAGTCGCGTACTAAAGTGCAAAGTTTTATCGTAAGAAATAAACCTTAACGAACTAAAATTTAAATGTGATTGATTAACATTTAAACTACAACGATATAATCCGAATGTAGATGAAAAGTCTTGGTAGTAATTGCGTAAAAGTTATCTTTATTTGCAGTTCAGTTACAGTGCGATTTGGTATCGTTGCAAAGCGACAAACAACTTGTAAATATGTACCTAACAAGTTAAAATTATGTCTAGAAAGACCGCTAATTAAAAATATTTGAGACCTTTTTACTTTGAAGTATTCCTGATAACAGAAATCCAAGAGCAAGACTGGCCACATACTAATTAAAAATCAAAATTGAATTACGAGTAAACAATAAATGTTATGTGAACGGAACGAAAGGATATCCTAAACACCACAGGACAAAACAAAAGGTTGCCACTAACAACGATTAAATTTCGAAACTCAAAAATGAGTATGTAATAGGAGTATCCAGCGCAAATATAAACCACAATTCATATATAGAACATTAATTAAGCTTAATATTAAAAATTATTCTCAAAATTTAGTGTTTTGTAAGTACTTTAAGTGCAACCTCAAGTTTGTATTGAGATAAATTACAGTTAGAGTAAATAATTTTAAACGCCGTTTTGAGTTTAGAAAATCTAATTTATTAAACTTAAACTCTCAATGTTGATTAGCAATTATTCATATATTTTACGCATTTATACAAATTGTTTGAAAATTCTTTATACTAAATATTCATAAGAAATCTCAATTTGGTTAATTTAAACATTTAAAGCTTGAAATTTAAATCATTTCATTAAATTTGTTAAACTCGTTACCTAAGGGTTGTACAAGTCATCGACCTTAAATACAGGTAAACATTTAACAATAAGGATACTAACTTACTTAAGATTGAAGTTCCTATTTCCGCCAAACATTAAAAATAAAAGACCGCTCGGAACAAAATAATGTAATTAATATTAAATAAAACTGAAATTAGCCGCAGCATAACAATATACAAGTTTCTTCAATTTATTAATCAGTGCGGAATATTTAACTTTTATTGTATGCGTTAAATTTATGGAACGACTGTCTAAGTCGGATTTAAACGCTAAAATTCGAATCCTTTCATTTAATCTGTACATCCATTGACCTACCGTACTGATGATTATCAACATTTCCTGTGGAACGTTGTAGAAGTGTTTCAAACCTTTTTGGTCGTGCTTTGTTTCGATATTTATGAAGGCGTACCTGAACAGCACTTCGAGAAAACAATAATAAATAGTGGAAGAAAACGTGCGTGTATTTTTATTAAATGTTTTTGTCTACCACGCAAGTTCTTAGTATGATATTAAATTGCACTACAAAGGCAGTATTGTTCGATAATGATTTGCCGAATATGAAGAGGTTCATATCTTATAAGTAAGATATGCATATTTTCATACATATTTTAACACATTTAGCTTTTTGTGGAGGATTTTATATGATTTTAAGTCTATAATTAAATCCCATAGTTCATTTTTGTGATAGTTAAAATTTTACAGCGCTTCAGATATTTGCATGTATTGATTAACATTTGCCTACAGCGGATTAGTCTTAAAAACGTAAAATATGTACTTGTGGTACTTGCGGCATTATTAAAGCATTGACTGTGTTGCTAAATTATCATGCCTTATATGTTTAAGAGTAGGCCTTGTGATTGTTGCAAAACGTCGAGGGCTCTCTGCTGATAAAATTCAAGTTTTATTTTAAAAATTTTATTTTATGGTTTTTTGTAATATATTGCAATTAATTCAACTTTGTTCGATATAAAATAAATGATTACATTAAGGTAGAAACACACATAACCGGGACGTGCCCGGACCAGAGCAGTACCGTTAAGGTAGAAACACACATAACCGGGACGTGGCCGGACCGGAGCAGTGCCGTTACTCCGTGGAAAAATTGCACCATTGATTTAAACGGGATCGGGACACGTGTCTCGATTCCGTTTTATTCAATGGTGCAAT
>JAHWXV010469507.1:0-16128 GCA_024586415.1 Phrixothrix hirtus | reverse complement strand
AATAATAATTTGTGAAAAATATGCATTTCATTATAAAATTTACAAAATATGCAAAAAATGCATATATATGCACTTTGCATATATTCCGCCCCCTATATCAGTTTCCATCACGCTTAATAATTTGGCATTTCCTATTAATACAAAATATTTGTATAATACATTGAATTTGACGGCGCAACAGAAAATATATAGGGGTAAGATAACTTTTGGATATGACAATCGCCAATTCTAACGAGAATAATGAGGTAGTTGACCTTATAAAATCAATGGTTAGGTTAAGAAAAGCAGACTTTAATACAATCTTTTTGCGAACGGATACAGTACTTATTGTACTTGTATGTTCTGAATATATAATTTAAAAGAGTAGTAGATTGAAAGCAAATGACAAATATTTGCATTTATGCAATTTTTACATTCACGTCCTATATTTTAAGCACATACCGCATTTTAACAATGCTATTCTAATTTTAGTATGCAGTAAATTGGTAAATACTTGTTAAAATCGGCGATCGATGTTAAGTTTTTTATGATGAGATAATACGATAAGAATTAATTATTAAATAGATTTTGATTCTTATACTTCAAGTTGATGTGATGCTTATTAACTTGATTGCCTTTGTATCTGCGTGACATAGCACTATTTTAATTATTAGTTTATTTATTTAATAAGGGATTTACTTAGAATATTTTTAGAATACTTATAAAACAATTTTAGGAACTCTTACTTCGACAAATAGTAAAGTTTTATTATATATTATATACATAAACATAAATAAACCTAAAGCAACCTACTTAGTAAGCAACCGTTCATTCAGATTGCAATATGAACTAATTAAGAGGCCTCTATACCAAGGAGCATATGGCCATTACAAAGCTACGCCATACGTTCCTAAGATTGCATCATACAATTCGCGCTTTAGTAAGGAACAGAGTTATTCTAGAGTCCGAAAGAGCAATCGCGAAACTATAAGAAATATTGGCAAACGTAGCAAATGCAATAAGTTTGCTGTTTACAGCGGTGTACGAATTTCGGTGTATTTAGAAAAAATACGAAACGCTAATTCATAATATTAAAATGCATTTATTATTGTGAGAAACCCTATTACAATTATTTCACGTACCAGCTAAAAAACATTTCACAAACCGTATGAGTATAAAATTACCTAAAATTACAGATAAAATAAATAAAATTGCTTGCATAAATTTTATGAAAAAGAAACGCTGTTTTCTAGTATACAAGTTGCCCAGGAAATAAAAAGCCTTTATTGAATACAAATTTGTAAAAAAATTTATTCCTATTCCAAAAAAAATTGCAAATTTTTGTGTAAAAATCAATTACAAGTAGGTACCTATATTCAATTGTTGTACTTGTTACACATTATTTTGTGGTTTTGCATCAAATTACTATAAAAATTCCAAGATATTGTTATAATTATGTATTTAAATTTGTTTCTAGTCTTATATATTTGGGTTTAATTCGGAACTAAGGTACGCAGTGCGATACGACCTCATCATTCGCCCGTCTTCGTGATAATATCCAAAACTGTTGTCTCAGTAAATAATACAAGGTTGTCAACCCTGGATGCAAATAAGTCCGATGCGTATGTTGAATGATAAATATGGTTAAACGATGTGATGTTGGTAAGAGTAACTGATGTTTTGACGAATATGAATGTTCAGAACGCCGTAAATTGCCACCTACTTCAGGTAATCGGTCGCATTCTTGAATAACGAAAGTTTTTGGAAACAAACGTACCTTTTGTGAGTACGAAAAATATGTGTTAAAAAATTGTGGTCTGGACATGACGCACAAGAACAATTTATGCATTTCGGAAGTTGATATTATGGAAGAAAAATAGGAAAGTTTCTTTTCCTGTGGAAGTAACCGACTTAAACAGGAAATGATGCCTTGGATTTTTGATAAGGAAGAATACTTCCTTATAAGTTGATCTAAGCAATTGACCTTGACGGTAGTTGCAGAGGTTAGTCATTGCCTATTGAAGACTTAGAAAGATCTAATATCTGAGACTCAGCATGCCATTTGACACGAGGCAGAGTTAAAAACGAAGGCCCCTTCCACCATATGTCAGAATCTCGTAGTTGCTCAGGAGTTATCCTTCTGAAATCCAAGTCTGCAGCATTTTCAACGAATGAAACGTAATTCCAACAACTAGAAGGAAGGCGCTCTTGTATGACACTGATTCAATTTACTAAAAACACCTTTGACCTATACGTTGAGGAGGCTAAGCCTGATAACAAAACTTTTGAATCTGACCCAGCCTAAATTTCGTCGAAAATAAGTGTTTCCAAAAAACGGCGCTTGATGAAAGAAATTAGATCTGCATAGCTCAAACCTGTGCAAGGATAAAATTTTCAAAGGGCGACCTTTGCTTTGGCCATAGCTTTAGAAGTGATAATATCTCCGTCTACTGACTCTGTTCGTAGGAAAACAATCACTCCGTGAAGCTCAACTTTACTGGGATTATCTATACTGAGGATTTTAGCTAATTTTATCTGTGAAAGATGCGGAGACTCATTTCTAAGTTGGAACCAAGAATCTAGTATGTAAGAAGAAGGAATCTCATCCCACCCAATCTGTGATTCCTACAGTTTTTGCACGGGATGTTTGGCTAGAAAACTAACTTGCGCACAAAATTCTAATGGATCGGAAATTCTTGAAATTTCTGAGAGAATGTTCTTGCACGGCCTGCTATTGGAACAATTAAGACATGAAAATGTATCCTTTACTAAATCCCATTGAAGTCCCAAAACTTTATGACGTTTGGTTCAGATTTATCGCACTTGTACGTAAGTCAGGAGCTGGAAATGTTGCAAGCAACTGTGGCCGGTTACTGGTCTACTTCTTGAGTTAAAAACGCCCCTTTTGGAACAAACAAATTAATTCATGTAGTTTCAATGCAGTCTGAATGGAATTATGTCCACTCAAGATGTAATCGGCATAGGTGTTTCGAAATAGAACTAGAGAAGTGGCTGGAAATGCTTTTTCCTACATTTGGGCACACTAGTTCAGGACTCTAATGGCTTGATGTGAAGAGGACACTAGATCATACAAGACCGTGTGTAAAGTGAAAGTTTGCACTTCTTGCTCAATGGAAAATCTCCAAGCTACATTTTGGTATCTCCTGTGTACCGGAGTTACTAGTATTTGGCGAAACATTTGTTTTATGTCTGAGGAAACAACTACTGCATGAATTCGGAAATGGAGTAGTACATCTTTCAAATCACTTTGAAGTTTTGGACCGAAAAAGGCGTATTATTCAACGGTAAATCCTTTGGACGCATTTGGGAACCCTAGAGTACAACCCTTATTTTTGAATTATTGAAAATATTTTGATGGGGAATGAAATAAAAATAATCTAGAATTGATTTTGGCATAAAAATTGAACTCAAAGTTATATGCCTTGCCTTTGAGTAATTTTGCTTAAGCTATTTGTAAGCTTGACAATGACCTGGAAATTTCGTAAGTCTGACCTCTAATGAGCGGAATCAACATAGTGCTATGGAATAGGTATCACCCAAAATGGTTTCAGATTTATGAAAGGCAATGAAATCATGAATATACCAGAGTTGGTACGACAGGTTGTTTTGGAAAAGAGTTTTTGGCATTCTACTTAATCAGAACCTAAATATCGTTTAAAGGAAGTTTTTCGATCTCCTAGAATTTTTTCAAGCACAATTTCAACCGCTTCATAGATATTATTTATATTATTTTTACCTTTATGTACGCAAATCAAAAGTTTTAATTGATTCTTAATGTACATTTAAGTTTATTTTGGGTTCAAATAGTTGTTATCTATATATGTTGTTTTCATGTCTGTAGTATTAATTGATATGATTATTACAGTTGACACCCGTAATATATTTTATAATTTTACTTGAAAATGACCATAGTAGAGCAAAATATGTAATGAATATTTTTAATTAACAATAAATTTAATGTTATGGACTAGATTGAGTGTATTTGAATTAAACTTTTTATATTTATTATTTCTCGCACTTCCGAAAAATTTAAAATCAAAAGCATCAAAGAAAGTTAAATTGCATGATTTTGCAAGGGATATATGAGGTAAATTGATTTATGTTCTGTTTTTATTTAGGTACTTTGTTTGTATATAATTTCACGAATTAAAATGAAAATTTCACAAGACAAAGTCACAGTCACACTAATTAAATTCCAAATTAACCTAAATAAATATCTAAAAGCCTTAAACGTGATTTTACTTGTACTAATGCAGCATGGCCAATTTTGACATGGTACATCTCATTCTATGTCCAAAAGTTATTGTTTATAGAAAACGAAAAAGCAGCTATGAAAAAGTAGCCTATTTAAGTTTTAAATATTAAATTTTAGTATAAGAATCACAAAACATCCGTGGCAACCATTTGCTCTAGCTATTTCTAACATTTAGTTATTTTATAAATGAATAAGGCGCACAATAGGACAATTGACAGCTACGTAGCTTTAGAGTAATGAACAAAAAGAGTGGAAAGTGGTTTAACATTTATATACATTAAAATAGAAATCCCCGCAAAATTTTATATAATAAACATCATCTACAAACTTTGTTGATATTTTATGCTATTTTGCTCAGAAATTTATTTCTATATATACTTTTTCTTATTAATTCCATTAAATAGGATCTGAATGCAAGCAGTCGATTATTTCATCTAATAAAAATACAAATATGGCTCAACAGTCTTTTAATACAATAAGATTGTACTTCTAACAGACAAAATATTTTACTTAAACTAAAAGTTCATTAATTCAGGTTCTATCTGTGTACACAGTTACTCAAAATTCAACTCACGTTGTTCAAAATATAGGGAATTGCGGTCACTTAATTCAGCTTCTATGAGAATTGTTTGGATTACCCTTAATACTTTTATTATTAATTGCTTTTTAGTTTGCCTTATTTTGTTTTCATAAATGAACTTTATGAGGAGTTAAATCTATAATGTTTCAAGATGTTTTTAGTATTATTATTAATTACACCCCTATAATTATTTTCCACTATTAATTTTATGTTTCTATATCATGTTGATTTACATTACTGAATATTAATATCGTAATCATATGAAAAGTTTGAACAAATTTAGGGGTTTCATAAACAAAGTCAGGAATCACAATCGTTATTAGAAAATTGGTGGCACATCTGGTAGCTCATTTTTCGAGACCAATTTATTGGTGAACGTAACATTTCGTTAGTGTTTTTGTTTAAAAGGCAAACATGATTTTTCGTAATTTTTAATTACGGTTGTATCCAATAAATTCTTTAACTAAATAGATCTCCCAAAGTTGTAAAATGTTCCTAGAGGCACTCTATTGTGTAAAATTCAGTATTGTGCTCAAAAGTTTAATCAAGCGTCAATGTTTCGAAAAATAAAATGCGGTTATTTTTTTAAATATCATACATAAGTTATAACACTATTAAAAGGGAATTTGTTTCTGCATGTATCGATATATACTGTATTGCTAAATTCCTAACAATTTTGTATAAAAAATAACGACTTAAACTGCCAGAACCATTTATAGGTTTTAAATAAGTCTAGTCAATATATGAAAATATGAAAAGTTGTAGTTTACTCTTATAAAAGACTCGAATTTAGAAAAATTCGGTATAGAGAAAATCATTAAAACTGTCATCAAAGTATGAATAATGAACAGCTACAGAGCTCTTCACCGCAAAATTTGTTTAATCTGCAAAGTAGGCAAGCATAGAAGGGTTTGTAGTTACAATCAATACGTCGCGTCGCATCCATCCGTAGACTAGTGGTTTCGCCTCTTTGGGCTCATCAATGTGATTTAAAAAGGTATAATTAGGATATGAAAATATGAAGAGCTGACTGAAAGTACAAACCTTTGCATGTTTACCTACTTTGTAGATTATACAAATTTTGTGATGAACAGTCTTGTAACTATTCGTTTATTTATACGAGGAGAGTCTGATATTAAATGTGCAAGAGAAAATTTTGCGAGCATTTTTAATTACAGAACATATTTAGTAGTGTCACAGAAAACTACATATTTTGCAACTTAATCACCGTAAACATTAATACATTTATCTCAGCGTGATACCAGTTTAAACATCCCTTTGCGGTAGTACTGTTTGTCTAATTGATCGAAATATTCTACAACGGTGATTTGCAATTCGCCTTGATATGCAAAACGTTTCCCCGCCAAAAATTTCATTAAAGGGCTGAATAAATGAAAATATGAGGGGGCCAAATCCGGACTACATGGAGGATGTTGCAAGACTGCTCAATTTCGTTGTGACAACCACGGTTGTGTTTGATTCGACGTGTGGAGCCTTGCAAAACTTTGACCCCTTCACTTAACCATTCCGGCCATTTTCTTTTAATGGTCTTTCGAAATTTCTGAAGAGTTTTACAATAGCTGTCACTTTTAGTGGTAGTGCGCGCTTCAAGAAATTCACACAGAAGTAAACCTGCACTATCCCAGGTTTTTGAAGTAGATGGGAAAGCTTTAAATATTTTGTGAACTGAGGAAGCTGGATGATTCAACATCAGGGATTATTTTTTGTCTCTGTAGTGAATTCATAAACCCAGGTTTCATATTCTGTAATGATTCTTTCGATGAAATAATCCCCTTCCTACTGATATCGAGATGTTGAAGTGAAGCACTCAGTCGTTTGTATTTTTGGTCGCCGGAGAGCATTTTCGGTACCCAACGGGCCGACATTTTACAGAAGTTTATATCAGTTATGATTTGAAGCACGCAACTTTAAGGTATACCAGTCATTTTAACAATTTCACGAATTTTAACGCGACGATTTTCCATGATCAAACCTTCGATAACTATGCCGTTTTCATTCGCGTGTGAAGTCCTGGGTCAGCCCCTTTTGTTTTCCGGGTCATCGTTTAGTTCTGTTCGCCCACTTTGAAATTTTTTGTACCAAACGGAGACTTCTCGGCTTAAAACGTTTAGATCACAAATACGCTCTATTCTGTGATTAATTTCGCTGGAATTAAGCGCTTTGACCTGCAAAAAAATGATAACTACACTCACTGCAAACTTAGAATATTCCACGATTGGTACACGCCCCGTTTACTTGGTTTTAAAATAATAAATTGACGTTTGAACTAAACAACGCTACGCACTATTCAAGTACACAAATGACAATGTTAGGTTATAGATATAACGTCAATATTGCAAATGCGCTGTTTATTCCACAGCCACCTGTACCTTTAATATCGGACTCCCCATTTACTTTGATGGTAGTTTTAATGATTTTCACTTGTGCTGAATTTTTCAAAGAAAACTTCAACGTTCCATATTTTCAAAATTTACTTATTTTAGCTGCATTTGTTCACAATCTTATCAAATATCCGGTAAGTACCTATTAAAGAGTTGTTTATTAATTTTAGTTAAAATATTGATTTCAAAATAATTTAACTTTTATTTAATATGTAACTGCAAATAATAACGTGAACTTGTAACGAAATCACAAAGAGACTGGCCTCTTCGTATTTTCACATTCCCTATAATCCAAGCTTGCGTAAATAGAACAGGACCTAATATTGAAATGGTGAGACTCTCTTTAGCGGGATGGTTATCCGATCAAAGCAATGACCTGTTGCTCAGTAGCTACCGGATAGGTCGTAGGTGTGTGTAAGGTTTAGTAAACACACTAGGATCTCTTCGAAGACAAAATAATAGTACGAGAGTCAGCCGCTTCAAGAGCAAACACATTATTTACTTGCGGACTATTATTCTGTAGTGCAAAGCCGATATTGATCTAGAAACGTCGTAAATTTGAGGTAACTTAATCGTACCCAATGACATACCAATCGTAACGTAAATTTATAACTACAATACGTAGAAATTTATTAAAATGATGCAACATCAATAGATAACATCGGAGAAAATGTTTATATGTATAAAGAAATACGTGTATTGTAAAACAATTAAACTGAAACTACAGATTCACTCGGTAAAATCGTCGTTCCAAACATTTAATTTATGCGATTAAAGTAAAGAATTTTTGCTAACATGTACAGTAAAGTTCTTGAATAATGTAATTTTAATAGTCCTGAAAATGTGTGCTAAAATCAGAACTATTTTTATGGCAGTAGCAACAAAATACCGAATTGTAATTAACCCCAATCGTCTTAAACAATGTATAGCACTTACTTTTGCAACTTACGCGACCTGATGGCTAAATTATCTGCATACTTGAATGGAAAAATTTCTTTATCAGACTTCGCCAGTGATAACCTTGCAGGTAGTATGTAACGAAATTAACTACAGCCACCTAAAATTTGCTAATTTTTTAACATTTTAATGTATTGCTTAAATTTGTTGCGACAAGTTGTGCCATGTCCTTATAATTCGAATTTTTTTACATTTTACAGATTATTTTGGTTTAAGCAATATACGAAATATGACCTTCTCGATAACGGATTAAGTATTCAAAGTTTATTTATATACAGGACATTTCGCAAAGTTTACGTAGCAGTTAATTAAACTATTAGAATAATTCCAACCAAAACGGAGAGCAAATTTATATACATTTCTAAAATTAAATATTAAATAATTTTTAATTCCCTCAAAAACAAAAATTTTAACACTGTCGAAAATAACGTTACATAGTTATACTTTATAATTATTTTAGCAGTTTTTTAAGACGAAATGCAAAAATTACAACCAATATAAAATTGCTGAGTGTTATTTTTAAAATAATATTTTTAAAAACTTTGAAGACAATTTAATAAACTATAGATCATTCTAGAAGCCATGGCCTAAAGAAATGTGACAGAGATAATGATGTAGAGACGTTCTGACATCAGCAGTAAACGGACAGAATACCTGATGAGCTTAAAATTAGTTAAGACAGCCCTTTTAACGACCTCCTACCAATTAGTCCAAGAAAAGAATGGAAAAAATTGTTTGAAGCGAGACCAAGGTGCTGCATTGATAAGTTCATTTAACTGAAATGATTACCCCTTCGTTGTAGTTGGTGTGGTCAAGTAGAAATATCGGTACATAATCTTATTTAACATTTGTTTTAAAAATTATAAGAGGGTATTTTGATAACATTTTTTGTGCTTCCGACTTGTTTTTGTACATTTACCGGCTATGCTGATTATCATATTCTGATATATTTCCCGAACTGTTGTGATTATCATAGTAACGCTATGACAACAATCACGTTATGATTCATAATGTTACTAGCACTGTTATGAAACGTAGTAAAGGCTTGATATCAAATTAACGTCTTTAGTTGATAGCTGTCGTTAGCGCAAAAAATAGTATACGACACACGATCGTTAAGTGTCTTAGTATAACAGGTCACAGAAATTATCAAAACTCGACCCTTCGGGTTTTGCTTTTGTAACTTTTTCTAGACTTTTTGCCGATCTTGTATCGTAATATACTATAATAATGCAGAGAGCGTTCACTTTGTAAGAAATTTAAACACATGTACTCGTATGGAAAATTCATATTTTACTTCTATAATTATATAAGGCAAGCTTATCGAATTTCGTGGTATTGACATTTTAGGTACCTAGGAAACATAAGAATTGAGTTTCTAAAAGACAAAGGATTGTGATAGGAATAAATGAATAATTTTTAAAATTTTATTATGTCGTATTGATTATTATATGAGGGAATTAAGAATTCTGTTAATTTCGTGATACATCTATTTTAATTTTTGGTACATCTATTTTAATTTTTGGTACAGTAGGAACTCTAGGAACAGAATATCTGGTCACTTTCCATGTTACGTTGTCTAAATTTGGTACAAAGATCATTCCTGAGCTTTACGATTCGTTATAGCTTTGTAATTATACCTTCAAGTAAAAAATTATTAAATATAGCTATGTTTGAGTAATTTGCGATTATTGTTCGGCGACCGTTTTTAAACTTTCTGAACGCAATAACCTAGAAGATTACTCCATTACTTTTTCGTTGTGATGATGACGCAAATATGAAAATTATGAGTTCTCGGTCTGCTTAAAGAGACAGTAAATTCCCAACACTTGTTTATTTCGCTTAAACCCTTACAAAACCAGAATTGCTAATATGCTTTATTTTATTGTACCAATGCAAACTATTTCTTGCACTTTCGACCTGTTTTTGTATATTTACCGGCTATGTTGATTGTCACGTTATGATATATTTCCCGAACTGCTATGATTGCCATAGTAACGCCACGATAACAAGCAAGTTATGGTTCATAATGGTACTAGTACTGTTATGAAACGGAGTAAATGTTTAATATTAAATTGTCATAATTACTTGAAAGTTGTCGTTAGCGCAAAAAATCGTGTACGGCACGCGATCGTTAAGTGCCTTAGTAAAACAGGTCTCAAAAATTAGCAAAACCCGACCCTTCGGGCCTCTTTCATCTCACTTTTCTCGACCTGTTATAAGGCACTTACCGATCTTCCATCGTAATACTCGTGTACTATAAAAATGACGAAACAGCACTATGTTGCTTTGCATGTTTCGAAAAGGGAACAGTTTTTATTTCCATTTTGGAAAGAAGATTAACGCTGTAAATGTTAAATGTTAAAAAAATTATTTTTCTTAGGATCGTTATCTAGTAGATTTAGTTAATTTCATATTAAAGCGAAAATTAATGAAATAACTGAGACAACTTATTTCCAATAAATATATAAGTAATATTATAACATTAAATCATAAACAGTAATTTGTTCTTTATTTGTAAACTAAATGCTGTTTTGTGCTTGGCCGGTTTTACCGAGTGTTTTTGTAATTGTTGCCGTAGGACCATTTATATGGAGTTGTAAATGAAGAATGAATGATAGATGCTACGAGTATAATGCGTGCCTTCGTTCAAGTAATAAATTTTAATTTATAGCAAGGTTCGTAATCTAAAATGGTCATATTTAAAACATAAAGTACGATGTAATGATTTACATAGTAGCGCTACTATGGTAATCACTTGTTTATATTTTTAAAAGTATATCATGTAGTAGGTAATGCTAAAAATTTGACTGAAATTTTCGAATGTTTAGTTGTGGGTCGTTCTTCTAGTAAAACCTTCGAAAATTGGTATTGCAATTGATAACATTGATAAACATGTCTTCACTAAATTTTTTTAATTGAGAGATTTAAAAATACAGAAATAATCGAAATGTTGAGCAGTGTTTTATATTACCCCACTCCTCCATATGTAGTGATAAAAACTAGATGACTTAATTTAATGCAGTTCTATGAGCGTTTAAGGTGAATATCGGCCGAGTCGCTCTAGAAGTATCGCCAACATATCTGATCTGGTGATATAACACCGACAGCTCAAATTTAGTGATATAGCCAGTTCTGTGGGCATTACAAAAGAACGGGTAAGCAACATAGTCAACCCGAATTAGGAATGAAAAACTTCTGAGCGTTTACTTACAATAGAACAAAAATGTTGCTGGTGCAACCATTGCAAGCACGTTAGAAACGTTTTCAGAAAAATCCGTTTGATTTTATGCGATGACTTGTTACTACTGGCGAAATGTCGGTACATTACTCTACCTCAGAAACAAAACTTCAATATAAATAATAGATAGGAAGTCAGCTAGTAAAGTAATGATGCTAATTCTTTTTGGACGCAAAGAGGGTTCTTATCATAGATTATCTTCCAAAAGGACATGTAAAACGTTCGCTACAGAGGTAAAGTCTCACATTTTTAAATTCAGTTCAACGTGGTTTCAATTTGAAACTCTATTCCACATTATATTGTAGGGGATCAAAATCAATTATTGCGCTTGTGCAATCATTGCCAGTTATAACACGTAGCTCTATAATTCAATCTACTATTCTGATGTGAGTGAGTTGCGTACACCACTGTTTGTAGTGTTAAAGGAATACGCAACCAAAGAATTCTTATGTTTCCGCATCTAAATGGGAAAAACTGGCTAACGAATGCTTTAAAAACTGAATTTAGAATGAATATTTGGCTAAAGGTACTTCAAAATCTCTCTTGCTGCTGGATTTCTAAAGTGGCCTCTGATCCACTACTATTTAATCGGTTAAATGGTTAATAATTCAATTGACAATTTATAAATTGTGATTTATTTACTATCTGTTGATTACTTTTAGTATTTCAGTAGTTTTTTGCACTTCCAGGATTAAAACGCCACATGCAGCCACTTGCTTCCATGGCTAGAACGACATTTTTAATTTCAAGGTATTAAACATTTACCTAAGTTGCCAAGGTGTTAAAGTACTTTAAATCCCGCCTAAGTAAAGTAGATTCATACCAACAGCAGTTTAATTTACCATTTACAATTACATATTGTTAAAAGTGTTACTGTAGCTCTTCTTTAATAAAATTTAAATAGCGTTTGCCGTGAAATATGCGTTGATAAATCGAATGCTGTCAATGTCAAACCTAGGGTTTTACCTTCTTAGGGCCAGTATTCAGTTGTAGCTTAAGCTTTAGCTTACTTGATCCGTGCTTTATTGTCATAAAAACTAGTGTAGTAATAATCGTTTCTACAGCAATTAGGTGCCGCTTAAGTAACCTGAATCATAAGCTATAATTGAAATACCGGGCCTCAGACTCTTTTGATTTTAAATTATTAGAAAGTGCAAAAAATAGTGTATATAATTCAAAACTAAAGTGGTTATTAATTCCTCAAGAGAATATTTCTCAAGTGATAGCGAAAAGGAAAGCTTACTTCTCACGCTATCGCTCGAGCGATTAAGAAGAACTTTAGTTCTGAGGTATATACATCATTTTTGACATTTTCGAAAAATTTAAAAAAAAAGTGTCGGACAACGTAAAATTGCATAACTTTGACATTGACTGTTCGTTAGATTTATCAATGTATGCTTCACGGTTGTTTATATTTTATTTGCGAAGCGCTATAAAACGGTTTCAATCTGAATTGGCTAATTTTTGTTATTGCTATGAATTTACTTTGTTTATGCATGACTAAATCTATTTTTTACACTTTCGGGACTAAAACGCCACATTTAGTCACTTGTTTCCGTGACTGTCACTTTTAATCTCAACGAACTAAAATTTTTCTGTAGTTCCAAGGGACATAAACTAAATTTAATCCCGCTCACTATGGCAATAACAAAAATTATCCAATCAAACTTACATATTACCGAGAGCTTTTCTATAACGCTTCGTACATTAAATTCAAATAGCATTTGCCGTGAAGCATAGATTGATAAGTCGAATGAACTGTCAATGTCAAAATCATGCAATTTTACTTTCTTCGACCTATTTCATTTCAGATTTTTCGAAAGTGCTACAAATAATGTGTTTTTTAATTCCTCGAGAGATTATTTCTCTCTTGGGATTAAATGAAGCGCTTTAGTCCCTTGGAATATAATATACTATTATCTTCCTTGGGACCAAAGTAAAATTTTAACCCCTTCAGAGTAAAAGTGCCGCCTTTTTAATGGAAACAAGTAACGAAATATGTCGTTTTAGTTAAACTAATGTGTCCGTTAATTTAAATAGAATGTTAACGAACGCATTTCATAAAGCGCATTTTTGTTATTAAATTTAAGAAATATATTAATATGGTTACCAAAATTAATGTTTGATAACATTTTACTGAATAATGTAAACATACCGCCATCAAGAACGCGGCCTCCTTTTTAATTAGCTTTGTTAAAAATGTTGGAAAACGAATAGGTACAAATTTTTTAAATCTCCAAAAGAGGGTTACAAGGAATTCATGGATTTTTAATAATATGTCATTCGTCCCTATTAATTATACAATTGCTAGCTCACTGAAACATGGATTCCAGCATTTCTTTTTGAGATGTTGAATTCCGTGCAACTTGTAATTCCGCTAGAAAGCTGCCATCGTCTACAGAGCGGTAACTAAGCTTCACGATGTTCTTCCTCTCATTTCCCACATATATTTAACTGACGACAATCTATAAGATATTATTTTCCATTATGGTGAATTTTTAAAGGATTAGTTGCGATTGTTTCATCGGCGATAATTGAAAATGGCGTCACCTGATTACTTTTATTTAGATGAGGCTATACAAGGAAAATTCTGCCAGAATAATCAGATTTTGGTGAAAATTAGCCAAGTAAGTGTCTAGAGTGTCAAAGATAAAAGGTTCATGCATTTTGTTTACACCCCGTGAAGGAACATTCTTAATGTACAAAGTATATAATATTTAGACTAATTGCTTTTTTAAATAAAGCAAGTTTCATCAAAATGTTTGTTATTCTTTTTCCCAATAAATGCATATATTTCAATTTGGTAGACATAGATTACATAATCATTCCTCCAAATATGTGTTAACACAAGGAATTACATCCGATTTGGGGAAGCTGTTGGAGGCAAGAATTCACTCACTTCAACTTCGAAATTTTTGAATTTATTTAAAAAATCTACTTAAAATTAATTAGAACATATCGAATGATGCGAGATATATTAAACTTAATGTAAATCTTATCAGTCATTTAAATAAAATTAGTCACGGTCGTAATTAAATTCTTAATTAAGAAATGAAGAGACCGTTCCTTGTTAAATTAGAATTGATTAAATTACAAATTTAATTCAATGACATTTATCGAACACTTAAAACAAAATTAAAACTGACGGTAATCAAATTTAAATTAATTGCTTCATATTTCGATAACAGATATCTAAGGTTTCATCGCAGATAATAAATTTTATAGAAGCAATTGGAAGTTTTGGTAATAAAATATAAAAAATTAATGTTAATAATTATAATTGTCACGAGAAACATTAATCAAAAGGAAAATAAATTTAAACTATCAATGAATCGATAATAAATGAATATGGTCCAAAAAGGCGCACACAGATTCAGCATGGTTTGTTAAATTAGAATACAAATCGACAGAAAAAACGTTTCCAAATGTTCGGTGATGTACGGGTAGATAGTGCGCTTAAACCAATTAGATTAACATTTGACCAAAACAATTACATATTGGGTTTTCATTATCGCTAAATTATATTAATACTTTAAATCTTAAGAAACAGTAAAGTAACTTTAAATGAAATTTTGCACAATCTAATATTAAGTGATTTATGACGTCATAAGTACAGAAGCTATGAAAGTATTAACAATACCGTGAAAAGTATTTAGAAAATTAAAAGCAGTTTGTAAAATAAATCTTTAAAACGTCGGCCATTACTCCTACAACTACTACTTCTACTATAAAGTGTGAAATCTTTTTTCCGGTAAACACAGATAGCTAACATTAATTCAGCCGAATTATTTTTAATCGGTTAGTTATTTTGTCGCAATCGTTTCTCAATAATACATTACATTTAATAGATACCGCGGGCGTGTATTTGGTTTACAAATTTAATTGAAATCTGCTATGTTGGGTTAACACAGAAGTAAAATTAAAAACCCAAACCTAATCCAGTTTGAATATAGGACAAAATTTAAATGTTAATAAACGTTCTTAGTGTTCAAGGAATTAGTACTGGCTCATTAAGTTAAGTTTATCTTTTATTATTTATTTTTTATGAAATATTAAAAATAAAGTTTTATCATTTTTACTGCATTTTATTTACAACTATAAACAGAAGTCAAAGTTTCTTTTTCAAACATTTTCTCAGCGAAGACCAAGGAAAGGAACTAATTGGTCTCAACATAAACAATCTGTAATAAATACATTTTTACACACTGTTTTTCATATTTTTATATATTTGGTGCTTATAACATAATGATATTTAATGGTGCATGTTACGCAAGAAAGCCCTAGAGTTAATTGGCAGATAGCCTCAAATATGAATTAGGGTATCTAGTCAAAAGCATCTTTATAAATTCTCATTGCCGCTTTGCACGGTGTAATTTTCTTCGATATAATAGAACTTTTACTTCAATTACTTTCTGTAGGTAATCCTGTAACAAACTAAGGGAAAATGCATAAATATTTCAAAAGGAAATTTTCATGGGACATATATTGTTAGACACCATAATTAATAAGCAAATAATTACGTGTTCAACATTAGAAAATTAATTAAACTATCGTTTAGTTTAAATTTTTAAAATAAGTTTGCTGTAATATAATGTAAGCAGTAGCGTTAAGTTTAAACTAAGTTTCACAGACTATAAAAATTCATAAGGGTACTAGTTGTAAAGTGCGGCAATAAACGAATTGCGCGTGATTT
>JAHWXV010469498.1:0-12891 GCA_024586415.1 Phrixothrix hirtus | reverse complement strand
ATACAAAATGTCAAATTTTACGAATATGGCAATAACTTATTACACTAGCGACATCTAGTGGTCATTTGTAACAACATAAAAGGCAACCCTCGTAACAACAAAATTGAACTTAAATTGTTGCTTACTGTGTTATCGTGGTCAGCCAATTGCTATTTTCCTTTAAAGTTCAACAGGAAAAATTCAGTGTCAAGCTCGTATACGAATTCTTCCTAAATGAGGATGATATGACGGATATATCGTTATCACGTGAGTGCTTTGGCTTCAAAATGTCTAAAGCATACGATAAAAGTTGCAACCTGGCACTGCTGCATATAAATTTAAATCACGTAACAACACCTTGAGGGTAGATTTCTCTCTTTCATTGTCACACGGCAAAAATAAAATGTCCCACGTAAGATATAAGCAAATTATCACAAAAATCAGTGCACCATTTAAATTATAACAACGTAATTATATTTATTGGCCTTATGTCGTCATTCTTAAAGTTACGACTTCGCTCAAGTTTACGAAAATAGTACTAAAATTTTGATTCGATAGTAAATGCTTCCCCTACTGCAGTTTACCCCAAATTTTTCCGTACATTTTAAGTTTAAACCACCAGAGGTCCGTCACGGAATTGATATGAATCAACCGAAAACTCTTTAAAAATAAAGGTTTCAATGTTTTTGTCTACATGCTCTTATTTTAGAAATTATAATGAAAGGCAAATTTTCAATCCAACTATGGGGGTGATTTTAATTCCTTGAATGGCTTTTTTGCAGATGAAAACAGGTATATGTGATTTTTCCATGTTTTATATGTGAGCAGCGAGGATGGATTCTTCCGTTATTAGTAATACTTGAAATAGATGGCAAAGAATTTTAGAACTAAGGACGGCTTTGATTTGAATTATTTACTTATCCTGTTAATTTTTAGCTCTATCAGCAACTATGTTAAAACCATAGTGGCATGTTTCGAGTTGTATCTACAAGATTACGAGGTTAATTATTGTGAAGAAAAACTTATTTTACAGAATTAATTTCAGAACTTAAAATATCGTTATTAGATCATACAAATTTGGCTATATCGTACATAGTTTTAATAATGCATTTCTAAACATTAAACTTGTATTAGTTTTCTTTCAAAAAATGATGTTTCAAAACGATTATCATTTTTCTTGATTAAAACGTCCAAGAAAAGAGAATACATCGTTTTATTCTTTCCCTGTAGTGGATGTGACTGATGCTTCCTTTTCATTAATAAAATTAAACAAGCACTTCAGTTTTCCTTTCATATAATAAACACATCATCAACATATGTTCACCAAACTTTACTATTAAAGTGTTGATCAAAAATATAATTATCTTCAAAAATCTCCAATATAAATAAGAGATTACAATAAACCTAAAAGCATGCCAAAATCTTTTAATAAAACTTCCTTTCAAATGGAAAATATGCCATTTACAACAAAATGATAACATTTATAAAACCATGTTAGGGAACGTGTCGATGGGTATTTTAAGAACTAATCGTTTTCAAGTTTTTCTTTCCCAACGTATTTAATTATAATAACTAAACTTAATTTCGTTGTCATCCGCTAAAGGTTTGATAACACTATTTATAATTTTTGAGTTTTTCACAAGGTAAAGAAGAAATAATTGATTTTAAACACGACCTTGTAATCAATAGAAATGTGGAGGCATACTATTATGTGGTGTAAGAATCTTATGATCCTTATCAGTAAGCTCCTATCTATGTTTGTATAACAATTTATATATATTTTGTTTGGTTGTCTCAATAGAGTTTTTTCGTGATTCTTTGTAAATTGCCTTGAGTAAGTAATTGTTCTATTATAGTGTGAAAACTTTCTTTATCGAAAGTATCTTAATGTCTTCGATGTACGACAGTATTCGGAAGTTATTAGAATGGATTAAAACTTCACCTGTGCTAATTTTAACAAGTATTCAGTTTTCGTATCCTTAATCACGATTATGATAAATTTAGCATAATGCCCATCTGCATGTCATCTGCCTGCCTGTTTGTTGTCTGTCTCTCTGTGGTCTGTGTGACTGTAGGTTGTCTGTCTATATGTACTAAAGCACTGTAACACACAAACAACTAAAAGGATTTTTGTCATATTTGGAGGGTATACACAAAGTGAGGTTCTAATAAGATGAAGTGAATTTACTGATAGTGGGAGAAAGGGGATAAATGGAGAAATGGTGCGTAGCAAACAAATTCACGGTAATGTGCACCTTTTACTAGACAATATGAAAGGAGGTTGTTGATGACATCGATTATAATTTAATTAATTCGCACCAACATGTATAAGACTTAAAGAAATGTTAAATTATTCCATACAAATTAAATCTTAGACATTAGTAACGCGCACAAAAATGTAAATGATTATTTTAGGATACCGAAGTTAGGTATAATTTAAGATCATAACAATATCGGCAAATTATCTAAATCCTAAAAAAATGCATTTAAAAGTAAGATAGGCAGAAAACTTGACACTCCTAATAAAACGAATGATATTAGTTACATAAAATGTTTAGAAAATTTGCCAATATGATACACTTAATAGTAAAATGTGCAAGTAATGTTTAAATAGTTAATACCTTTAACCTACAAAATAGCACGTATATCTAATTAAAATATTCATGAGAAACTAAGTATTAAAGAATTCGACACTTAAAATTATTGAGTAAAAGATCAAGGGAAATAATTGGTCAACTGGGGAAGTATTATAAAAATCCTACACATTAGAAGAATAAGATCTTTTCGTGTTTTGCTTCCTACCTACATTTCTACTTCTGAGTATGTTAGTAAAGTGAAGAATAAAAATAAATAAACAGTTTTCACATGTATCATCAGTGAAGCGCTTAATTACAAGGGCCTGATGCAAATTACTTCTTAAATAAATCTGTATAAATCAAGTTTGGTCACAATCCAATTCTTCATATTTGATGATTAATTCAAATTCAAGTTCAACTTAAACGAGGAGACCAAGAATAACAATTCAATAACAAGAACAAGGAACAATATTCCATGCAACATCGTCTAAGGGAGTAATCTATAATCCGTTACCTGTAGACACAAATAAAGGTTAGTTGTGGAACTAATTGTTTGAAAATATTTATCAACCAATAACAATATGTGTGATTAACTCGCGTTAAATTCTAAGACACTTACAAATAATGGCAGAGCCATCTATTGTTTGTATTAGGAGGTATTTTAATATAAATAATATAAATAAGAAGATTTCTCCTAAAAATGGCACGAATTTTAAAAATCAATTCGGCACAAGTGAAAAGCCATGAAATTGTGATATGAACAATTCTAAGGCTTTTACAAAAGATTTTTAACCTAACTAACTAGGTAAAAATTTAAAGTTTGCATTTCCAAACAGCGTGACACAGCACCAGCAGACCAATGATTTTGCCTTAGTGGGGCTCATCAGTGCTGAATGGCTGGACACGATTGAAAATGCAAAACTTCGTGCTATTTTTAGGAGGAATCTTCTTCTTTATATTATTTATAGTAAAATACCTCCTAATGTAAACAATGGCTCTGCCACTATTTGTCATTGACACCCACACAGGTTTATGTATTTAAAAGGAAGTTCTGCATTTCAATCAATGTGTCCAGTCACACAGCACTGATGAGTTCCACTAGGGCGAAACCATTGGTCTGCTGATGCTGTGTCACGCTGTTTGGAAATACAAACTTTTAAATTTTTACCTATTTAGTTAGGTTAAAAATCTTTTGGTGAGAAGCCTTAGAATTGTTCATATTACAGTTTCGTGGCTTTTCACTTATGCCGAATTAATTTTTAAAATTCGTGCTATTTTTGGGAGGAATATTCTTCTTTATAGTATTTATACTAAGACATTTATTTCAATTTTAACCTATTTAAAGGTTTTAATTATAATTTATGTAATTCAAGGGAGATTATTGATAACAATAATGATTGTTGACACCCTTCGTAATTCTAAAACTCAGCTAGAAATATTCAAAAGTTAATCATAAGTTTAATAAATTATTTAATGCCCGTTTAGTTTAAAAAGGATATAACTGAGCATAAGAAATTTCATAAGCCAAATTGCGCAAGTAATAAAATTATATTTATTCTTAATGATTTTTAAGTGCTTTTGATAATTACGTGCATCATGTCATTTCGAATTTAATGATTTTTAGTCATATTTCATTTTATATTTTATGGCTTTACAATTCTTGTATTAACATTACTTATTTTGTGTATATGCATATATTTGATTATATTATTGAATCGGTTATAAATTATAGTATAAAACCTTACCATAATTTTTCATACCAAAGAACTTATTTAACAAATAGTAATTTTTTAACAAAAGAAAGAGGTAAACAGGTTATGTAACGTCATAGTCTGCTAAAATTGGATTTACGATTATTGCTAAAATTGAAATAAAAGCAAATAAAACGCGCCCGTCACGCGAAACAAAATATTTCTTATTAATTAAATAACTGGCAGTGACCAATGACAGCAATAATTGCAAATTGGTTTAAGATAACTTTCCAATATGGTGAATTTTAAATAAAAATTCCAGAATCTGTTAATAAACAAGTCGCATGGAGAGCATGTGCGATAAAATCTAATTTGATATCTTAGCAATGTGGACGTGGACGTGGGATTAGAGCTTTAATGGTATCTTGCCGTATATTTTCTAAAATCTATATGAAATGCTGGCAAATTTGAACATTAATATTGCAGTCCTTTATGTTCGACTTTATTATTCTTTTTATCTGAAATTCATAGGATATAATTTTTATTCAAGTGATTCGATATAATACCGAGGCTTGTATTGAGTTCCTTTTAGCAATATTTTTAAAGGTAGACCTGTTTACTAGCCTAGATTGTACCCTATGTCGATGTAGCATTCCCTACTTACGGAATCGACACCATACCGGTAAGTGCTGACGTATTTAGCCTACGTGCTACAATCGCAGCCGCAATCGTAGCATTATCTCCGGCGTGCCTAACGCTATTCTATACAGACTAAGCTCCCTATCATGAACGGGTTACTCTGCAAGCCAGCAGGTAGTTGCCCGTAGCGCGACTACTAGGAAGTATACATAATGCACTGACACACTCGGGTACTGCCTGAACTGTACAAAAGAAGTGCGTTAAGAGGGTTTGGACATGTGGAACGAATGAGTAATGAACGCTTAACAAAGAAAATATATGAGACAGGTATGAATGGAAAACTAGGTAGGAGTAGACCGAGAAAGAGGTAGTTGAATATGATTGAAGAAATTGTAAAAGAAAAGAGAATAAAGAGCGCAAAGAATAGGACAGCTTGCCAAAAATGTTGTATGAATTTAATGGAAGCAAAAGAAGTGTGTAAGGGTAGAAAGGAATAGAGAAAAATAGTGAATGGGCGATAGTAGTGATAGTAGGATTGGTAGGTAGTAGTGGGCTGGTGTGGATACTGTAGAGTGTTGGGAGTTGGGGTGAAGGGCGGCGGTAGTGAGAGGGGTTGGTGTATGGGTGTATGCAGTGGTTGTGAAGGTGGAGGCTTGTTATTGGGTTTTGCCTACCCCACTAAGGTGTAGTATTGGTTAGATATAATATAATTTTTAAACATCCACAAAGAATGAATTCAAATTTGAAGATCTTTCCTGCAGTTTATAAAGAAGCCTGTTATTAAAAAAATATGCAGACACTAATTCAAGTATTTAACGCGGATGTGATCGTTGTCAATAGACGAAATTAAACTAAAATTTTAAAAAATTTTACCAATAGCAATAAAATTCAAATCTTTTTTTTAAAATTGACAATTTCTATTTTTGAATTTCTAAAAATAGCTTTGGGGGGTAATAGCCTTTCAAATTTATTTTAATCTATTCTTACTAAAATAGTTTTTGTAACTAATGCTGAGACTAAAGTTAATTCTATTAAAAACTATTTCAACATGCCTAACTATAAAGGAAGTTTTTAAATCTCAAAATATTATTTCCAATATGAATTTTCTTACATTTATTAATCTGAAAATGTTCTCCCGATAAAGCCTCGTTTGCTCTCTTAACATTTCGGTCACACTTACAATTGGTTTTTCTCTGAAATCCTCTGGGAACAATTTTGTTAATTTTACATCTATTTAAAAACTTTAGACGTTATTGAATGGAATAATGTAATTTAACACGTCTCCAGATGTCTATTAGCACTACATCTCTTATTATTTTCATGTTTTTTTTTTAAATATTTTCTGTACTCTTCCATTTGCAGCTTCAATTATAAATCAAAATCAATCATGGACTTAGATGCTATTAAAATAAAAAGTAATTAATAATTAGAAGAGGAAAAGATTTTGTAAATCCGAAAATGTTAAACGCTCTCAAAGGCTTTAAAGTAATTCGATAATTGAGTAAGAAATATCTGGACTAGGAAGTTCAAACAAACACTACCAAGCACAATAAAATCAGTTAAATCAGTTTGAAAATTCAATTAACAATAAAACAAAGCGCCAAACAAGATAAAAGGATATAAGTTTCTTAAAAAATAAAATCTTTTTAATTAAAGTAAGCCAAATGTTGTAAGTTAATAAAGAACACGTTATCCGGGAACGAACTTGATCAAATTTTAACAAAATGTCAAAGTTTAGCCCAATTTCGAAACTCGACGAAACCATAACGTTTTATCAAAACGGCTCGTTCCTGAAAGTCGCATTTCTTACATTCACACTGGCAATGATAGCATTTTTCTTAAGACAAATGTTACTTAATTCAACCATTTCCTTTAAAATGCAGTTTTCATTATTGCACTTTATGTAAAACATTTCTCTAAGCTTTCTCTTGAAACCGTCAGCTTCTCTATAGATAACTTTAGTAATTTTCCAAATAACATGTTGACCTCTTTCAAATCATTTTCAGCAATGCCGGATACTTTAATTTGACCATTCGTATTGCAGCTTTTGTGCTTTTTAACCCTTATATTTAATGATCTTCCCGTTTCTCCAATATACAATTTATCACAATTGTAAGGAATTATCTAATTACAGTTGTTATTTCCATGGCTAATAACATTTAAAATTGAACGCAGAAAGCTTTGGTAACTTGATTAGATTTTAATTTGACAGGTAGTAGTTCTGGGGGCAGGATATGAAGAAAGAGGGGGTTGTTTCAAAATTTTAAACCATTATTATAAATGGCAGCGATGAAAACACATCTTTTGTGGACCGGAGGGTTGTCTTAATGAAGCAGGATATCACAGCTCAACTTTCATCGTCTTTCCTTTCTAATTTATTCCCGAACTTATGGTATTGATGTTGCGTAATGTTCACCTGTTGTGGAATACCACTGTGGTAAATAATTTCTATGATATTGTCGAAATTTTAGTAGTCGATGGAGGGGGAGGGGTGAATGGTGAATCCTTATCACGCCATTCCATGCGCTAACATTTTGACTCTAAGTGAAAGTAATAAACCCAAGTTTACAAAAATATGAGAAGCTGAAGTTTCCTTCTATAAATGGCACACATTTTGAAAAATTCGGCACAAGTGAAAAAGCCTTAAAATCGTCATCAAGGTATAAATAAATGAACAGTCACAGGACTTTTCACCACAAAATTTGTATAACTTACTAAGTAGGTAACACGTAACTTCAACTTTTTATATTTTCATATACTCATTAATCCTATTTAAAACCTATGAATAACTCTGCCATTTTAAATCGAATAGTTGTACAATATTATCTAGGTCTTTGTTACTTATTACCAAATTAGTCTCAACGGTAACGTGTACGACGTGCGGAAAAGCGGTACCTCTTCGCTATAAAGCTGATGGTATTGTTTGATCATTAATTGCCATATTAAGGATCAAATAAATATTTTCATTAGTAACAAAAGTTTTTGGAGGTGAACACTTGATGTGTATATATGGGATTTCCTTCCAAATTTATCATGTGACGAGTTTTTATGAAACTGGTATGTAAGCATAGAGTTACCTAACACTTCAGTCATATCCTTATAAATTTTATAGGTCGAGAAATTTTTAAAAAATGCATACACACAGTAACTTTCAATCAAAAAAAAATAGACATAAAAAATTTTAAGTGCACCAACGCCAATAGGTGACAGTTTGTTTGTTGGTCGCCACTATATAATTGTTTTATTACAATTATTTGACTAATCAAGCGACTATCTATTTACTTATTTGGCGTCGAGAGTCAACTAACTTCGCTTGACGTAGCTCTAACTTGCGGCACTTACAACAAATAATGTTATCTGCCTTTAACCTGTTTTTGTTAGTAAAATATATGTTCAGAATTTGTTTATTAAATACAGAATAAAATGTGTCATTTGCGTGTACTAAATTATAAAATAAAATAACAATATAATAAAAAGCAATAAAAGAGGTAACGAGATTAACTAAAGTGGTGTTAAAAGTATTTAATTTACGGCTTACATGTTATCAAGAGCGAAATTTTATATTTACAGATAATAAAAAATCTGTTACAAAAGTGTTACTCTAATACTAAAGGAATTACATACCGTTGTGTGTACACTTTTATTGGGTTTAAATAAATAAAATTTCTTAAATATTTAATTTGAGTTAATTTATTTGATTTGCAAACTAACCTTTCTATTGTAGTAACGGATCTCTGGTGTTCAATTTCCACGCAGTGTTTATTTCCAAAGCTGATTCGTATGGAAAATAATTTCTAGAGTTTAATGATGATCTGGTCACCGTAACTTTGCGATACTTTATCTATTCTGGCTAATCAGGAAAGACGAATATTTTTGGTTGTTGGGAGTTTAAATAACTTATCCATAATTAATTTATCCAATATGGCGCTTGCATTTTGAATTTAAATCAGTAGGTTTAAATTTTCTTGTCGGTTACTTGCAATATGCGGCTTTCACGTTCATTTACATAAATCGTGCAGTTTTAAGGGAACTTAACTTAGGGATGTCATCGGTAGACTTGTTACGACTTTCCATGCAAATTCTAAATATGCTGTCTATTGAGATGGTCATGCATTACCTTGGTCTTTCACATTTAATTAGAAAATCTTCCGTTTTCTGTCATCTTAACAATCTAGCCTAAAGTGCTATTACAGCAAGTTAATTATGAATTAATTTACTTTGTTTATGTCTAAGAATTTTTATATCTACAATTTTATTTATTCTTATAAATATTGATACGAATTAATATTTTCATTTTAACGATGGCATCAACAAGTTTAAGAAAAATGTTTTATTTCGTTTGTCAGTCAATGCCAACTATATTAGAGACAGTAAATAATGAACTGTTCTCGTATATATTATACGCTCTTTAATTACATTTATTTATTTAAAAGGCAAATAAATAGCTAAATGAAATATTGTCATGCTTTGGAAGTGTAAAATACATATGCCAATGTATGCGCGAGCTTTTTGTCTGGTACTATAGGATCCATATATTTGTTATCTATTTTTTTATATCAATGATAAATCGTGGATTAAGTAGTCGACATTCTGTATAATTCAAAAGGCGTTGCGAGATGATTCAGTGGTTGCTACTGCAGCAAATGAGGTTTTCCTTCGATTAACATCTGGCACGTTTTCTTCTGCGTCTTCTTTGCAAAAATATCAAGCGCATCTTCAGTAATATTCATAGCTTTTTAGCACTAGAGATGCGTATAAAGTACGTTGGAGAACAAAATTATATCAAGATTTTCTCGTTTCTTGATATACGTCAACATATTGAATCAAGACGTTTCTTCAGTTAGTAGTTTTTTGTGTAGTCACGTATAATTTTTTATCTGTATTTCCTACATCTACTTTAGACCGAAAAAGGTTTACTATTCATTTATCGCAATACTCAACTGGACTATTGTTAGGGTCGCGTTATTGATTGAAAGCCTTTTGTAATATTTTATTTTGTACTAAGATCGACAACTTTTTAATTACAAAAATAAGCTCCGTTATTGTTATTGTAGTGATTATTACTTGTATTTTTTGCTAATTGTAGTAGGTTTGAGTTTGAATATTTATTGTATTATGACATAAGTTATCTACAAAAATGATGATTGATTTTTATTCAAAAATTTAAAAAATATTTCTATGTAGTCAGCAGATAATATTTTTATTTGTTTTAAATAAATTTATTACGTGCAATTTCGTTGATATTTTATCTTCTAATGAATCGTATAAAATATAACACAAAACTAAAGCCCAAAGCATTTTGAAGAACTCTATTGAATTGATTTAAATATTTGGTACTCATTGATAAACTACACTGTATGTTCATATTGGGTTAAAGTTTTATAATTATGAATTATTAAAGATATTAGATTTAGGTCCTGTTAGTATATAATTATATTATTTGGAAGTGAAGACATTTCATTTTTACTGCTTATAGTCTTTACTTTTGAATTACAGAATCCATACTAATCAAAAGTTCAGCGACTTGCTTTAGTTTAGTTTCAATTTGTATGTTCACTTATATGAATTCATAATAGACGAAAGACGTAAAACTGTTGATCTCATTAATCTCTGACACAAAAGGAAGCTCTAGAAGTTTTAATAAACTGTCTCGTCTATTTATTAGTACATTAATTAAGGATATTAATTAGAAAAATATATAAGGCGTCATGATATTTTAAAAGACTGCTTTTATTACGTATGTATGTCTATAAATATTTACGTAATATTTTACAAGTGTCGGTCTGGAATTGCTTATAGCGAAACCTTTTCTCGCCTGGCCTCCCCGGTAATGCGGCATTATACGGGCGCCGTGGCGTCGATTCGGCGTCGAGTGACGTCGTTTCAAGTCTAACCACGTGCCCCATATTTCATCATCACCCCGCTTGTCAGCGCTCGCGATACCGACGCAATCCGAAAGCGTCCGATCCAAAAGGGATAATGGAGGATAATAAATAAAAAAATATCCTTCTTTTCCCTGTGTTGGCCAGATTGACTCTGGTTGCCGGGCAACAGCCGAGTGCGGATCGATATGCGGAAGATTTCCTCGGTCGCGGTGGCTGTGACTGGAACAAAGCAGAGCATCTGTACACTATCTCCATCAAATAGTATTCTCTTTATCTCTCACTTCCGTGTTTAAGTTTTAGCGCTTTCCTTGCAAGTTATTTGCGTGTACACTCTACGTAAAATTTTTAGATCATATTTGAATTTATTAAGCCTAAAATTATATTTTATTTTATATAGTCAAGGATTGTTGTACATTAATGAAAAATTGACATGTTGAATTAATAAAGTAATTTAAAATATTTATGTCGCAATTTAATAATTCATTTCATTATTTAAATGATTAAATATAATAGTTGGAAATAACTTCAATTATTAATTGTAAGAATAGTATTAACGAATAGCTCAAAATATCAGTACCCTAGTGTACAGAAACACAAATGCCAGAATAAAGCAAACTGGTAGCTGGAAGAGGCGACTACGGTGCTAGAAGTTTCAAAGTTTGCAGCGGCGCAATAGACCCACTTACTATGCGATCACCACAAGGACTCCTGGAGCCTACGAGGACCTGACCTGATATCTCAAGTTTACGAGAAATGAGAACAAGGATAGAGAAAATAGGACATTACTTCACACCAGCGCAACTACTATAAACTTATTTAAAATGATTATGCAATCGTAACTTTTAAAAGGTTAGCATCTTTCTCACAACAATTAACACGCTTTAACTTTAAATTCTTTAAATAGTTTCCAGTCCGAATAAGGATTAATTCTGAAGTCATACAAAAACTCCCCTTCAATTTGAGCTCACCCTTAAGGAAACAAAGTTAACTATTGAATGACACTTGCTTGGAAAGTTTTATACTTAGACACAAATAAAGCTGCTATTTAAAGATAATCAAGTCATTTTTAAATAATTTATGTCCTATTGTAATACAATTAACTAAAATATGTTGTATATTACCTATAACTGTAGCTTTCATCTTTAAAGTCTTATAAAAACTTTTCATGTAAATTTTCAATATACATCATTAATTAACTATTATACGCATATTGCATTCTTAAGACATTTTTATGAAAATGTTTGCACATTTTATATACAATTAGTATATGTATTGCTTAATTTTGAGCATAGCGCGTTAATTGCTAGATTACAAAGTTATATTGTAAATTTAAGTATAGTACAAGTAAAAAACATCTAACAAAGTTCACAACTAACTGAAAGTGAAAGTAAAATATAAGGCATGGAGTTTTAAGCCTACATTTTTATTATTTGTCTGTATATGAATAAATTCGCCTTTTCGTACTAAAAGATGTAAATAATCCAGTAAAACTTCCATTTCTGAACCCCTATTCTTCGAATTTTCTACATAACAAAGGTTTTAACGGGATTCTATCACTAAAGTTACCCTGTTACTTTTATTTTACCTTGCGAAGTAATGATTAATTTAACGAACTTAAAGATTGACAAATACCTATAAAATAAAAATTAATCGAACAGAATTCTGCAACTAAAACCAATACACGATAATAATCCTAGTTAAAAGGAATTGTGTAGGTATTTGTTGCTAGTCATTAAACCCTTTGTAAAAGTTCGAATTGTTGTAAAAATCACTCTGCATTGTATTATCCCTTGGAAATTAGTCTCAACAGAAAAAAAATCCTTTTTCAATATAGGTAGAAAGTTTGAGCAAAGTTGCTATATACAGGGTGTAAAGCAAATAGCGTTCGTCCTTGTAACAGATGATAGAGGACATCAATACAAACAAAAAAGTCTTATACAATAACAGTCAAAACGTAACGGTTTTCTTAAAAAAAATTAGTAAAGGTCAAAACTTTACCACAACAAAAGTCAATAACGAATAATATTTTTATTTGGGAGTTGCCCAGAATATAGTCTTTCCTATACATAACAAAACGTTTAATGCAATTTTTTAATAAAGGTAATGGTTAAGCCAGAATTT
>JAHWXV010469492.1:0-12170 GCA_024586415.1 Phrixothrix hirtus | reverse complement strand
CCGCAATGAGTCATTGCCATTACATCACCTATTTTATTATAAAGAAAACATTCTAGATAATTCTAGAATTTTCCATTTACTGTTTCTAATTTTTGTTACAGTATATTTGGATGTTAATTGATTTTGTGGTTGTATACAAAATTCTCTATTCCTGTTATTTAAATAGGTAGTTAAGTTAAACGTAAATTATCAAGTATTTATTTTCATTTAAACAATATTTCGTTCACAAGTTTTTGATTCCGGCATCATACTGTAAATCTAGAAAATGTATCACGATATAGTTTTATCAAAAAATAAAAATTCCATTACACAATGGTAATTTTAAATACACAAAAATAATAGATATATTAATTTAAAATTGAGGGAATAGAAAATACAATAATATAATAAATACAATACAATTATAATAAATTATACACAGAAGAAGATAATAAATGTTATAGTTCTATGCAAAAAAATAAAATACTTTAATGTAAGTAATTGAGAAATTAAAATACACTTTATAACTGGTTGTCCGTTCCATTTCCAAAGTGAATCCCAAAAACAACAACTATATATGAACGGATTACTATTAAATCATGAATGACACATTTTCTTTAAATTTGATATGAATTATGAATTTCAGAATTGAAATAAAAATACTTGAGATCTGTGATCTGTTAAATTTATTAAAAATTAAATGATTCAACATTTTATTTATTAATTTTACACTTGAGAAATGTGAAATTTCCTTAATATGGATATTTTTTTCGAAACCAAATACCAATGTTGTTAATAAATAATTACCTGGATAATTACAAAGCTTAGAGTAAAATCTGCTCAAAATTGTATGTAAAATATGAATATTTGAAAATGTATATTGTGTTGTATATAAAAAACTGACTCATCACCTGTTCAACATTCTCGGAATACCATATATAAAGCGCAAATATTTTTGAATTTCATTTTAAACTTCAAAAAGATAATTAAGAAAGCAAACTTGTGGATGTTTTAAGGGCATGCAATCTACAGAGCAATTCCGCAAGTGCGAGTCGCTTGACATAAATAGTTAAAAACAATTTAAAAAGTATTTAATTTTTATTAATAGGAACATCTTGATTAATCCATTTATATTATCAACAAAGAAATGGCAATTTGTTAAAATGCATTATATTTAAAAGTTAACAAAACTTTCTGGACATTCTAAGCCATAATGTTATCTAACAAACAATCGGAATATCATTAATGGACTCTTGAGTTTACAATGTGACTTTATTTAGAAAACTTATTTAAAGTGGGCATCTACATTAGATTTGATTGTACCTCCAGTCATGTCTAAAAATCAGCAGGAAATGTTCTCGCATTAATTTTTTAAGATGATGGAATAATTTTTTGATTACTTAGAACAGGTAACACAATAACAATTATGGAGAAAAGCATTGGAAAATTTTCCAAATATGTTTTTCTTGCAGGATAGTGCTCCCGAATCACAAATCCTTCATTGTATTGCAAAAAATTGAGAATTGATGAAGTTGGCTTTGAATTTAATCCCCCAGTTCTCCAGATTTAGTCCCATTAGATTATTATTTATTTTCAAAATTAAAAATAAAATTTGAAAAGAAAAGTTCCCATCGAATGTAGCATAATAACTAATGTGGGGGAGTGATTTGCAGATCAAAAACAGAAGGGTGGTCATATAGACTGCTCGTTAGCTTTTCTAGGAGATTAAAGCAGTTCATATGACCACTGTGTACAAATATCAGATTTTTACCTCTATAAATCAGATTTGTCAATATTATAAAACTAAAGGTATAGATGGGACAGTATGACCCTGTAAGTTATTCCATACTTTAGAGTTTTTGAACTTTTGAAATAATTTCTGTGCTATTTTAATAAAATGTCACACTTTGGCTTGAATGGTAAGGAATAATTTGTTTGAGAAGTACACATTAGTATAAAAAGTAAGCAAGAATATCAAAAACAAAATTCTAAAAACTTTTTAAAATAATATTTGAAAAGATATTAACTTCAAAGTACTAATTTTATTCACTTGTGCCATTTCAAAACAACGCTAGCAAAAATGTAGTTTATTTGGGAATTCCATCAATAATATTCGTTTTAGCCATTTTACTAACTATGCATGACATGACCATAAAATACCTAACTTTCAGTCGCAAGATGTATTTTAGAAATAACATCCGTGCTTATAGTAGCGTGTTGTCCTCTAGGGCCGCGGAGGTTCATATGACTGCTAGCACTTTTTTGGATTTTAAAAGCAAAAAAGATTGCAAATCAATTTTTATTCCGCCTATTCAACTTTTTATATTGAAAAGTACTTAATATAACACTGGCTGTTAATGTGTTAAAGGCTTTAAACTACTTTATGGACATTGTGCTAAGTGTACAGAGTTAAAATGTGATTATGTTAAATAAATAAAAATTTGATTTAAAATACGTGAACATTTTCTGTGTTAGGTTAAGAACATTACCTTCTATATGTACATATACATACAGGATTTAAATAAATATTAAATAATGTCTATGTCACAAATTTTGTAAACAATTAGCAGAGTTGTTTTGACAAAAAAGTTTTGTGGGAGGCACTGCATCTAAAATGTCGATAAAGTTTTAACCAATATATAGTAATTGTTTAGTTTGTTATAGCATTCCAAACAGATTTAAGATGTTCTTATATTAATTAATTATTTTTAATCTAGGCTGTTGGCCTTCATGCAAGATATGCTCGTTCCATTGGAATTGCAGTTGATTTTCGTAGACGTAATAAATCTGTGGAATCTGTTCAGGTTAATGCTCAACGATTGAAAGAGTACCAGTCCAAAATGATTTTGTTCCCTCTTAGGAAAAAGAAACTTCTTCCTGGAGAAGCTACAGAAGAAGAAATAAAGGTAATTTAATATAATAATTTTTCAAGTGTAGTAATACTTTAATATTACAGACAGCAACTCAGTTTTCTGGTGAAATTCTTCCTATCAAACAAGTTGTTGTTAAACCAAAAGCACGTGTTCCTACAACGGATGAAAAGGAATTCAGTGCTTTTACTGCGTTAAGAAAAGTAAGTTAAAATCTTGTGTTTATTTGATTATATTTTACATTTTACTATCTATCCAATTTTGTTAAAGAAATAAGTTTTACAGTTTACATGGTTAATCATTACTGATTTTGAACTCTTTTACACATGATGGATCTGTAGCAAAAATAAATTAATACATGTTCGAACATTTCTTCCAATTCATCTTATAAATAATATTTATTTATACTTGACATTTATCTTGATTAATTCTAATTCTAAGTTGTGACCTGAACATAGACTTTATACAATGCATTTACTGCAGATAGAAAGAAAATGATACTAGAATACTTACAATGGTTATTATTATATCAGATATATTTCTATTGTATCATATACAGTGACTCACAATGAAAGTGATCCATTCACTTATAGGGTTAAAAATTAATGACAATCAAAAAAATTAATGTAAATTAACTTTTATTGTATAATAATTGTTCATTATATCTTAAATATAACAAATATGTAAATAAAAATAAAATATTTTGAATAGCATATTAAATGATCAAAACTAAAAATTGTTCAAAAAATTAAATTGAAATGAAAGTAATCCATGTTGAAAATATTTATAAAAATAATTGTAAATTGTAGAAGTATACATCATTTAATATTTAATCGGGTATCCTTTATTAGTTTAGGCATCTAACCACTCTGGTGAAGTCTAAAATAAACATAAATTCAAGATTTTTTAAACAATTAATGACTGCATAGAATAAATTTAAATTTTAGTTGTACAAAATGCAATATTTAAATTGCAAATTTATAAATTTCTAAAGAGATTGAACTAAAAAATATGGCCGCAGAACAATTCCCGTAAAACTCCTTTACCATGACAGGATCATACAGGTGGAATATCTCCGGAGAGTTGGGTGGTCTGAATTTAAAAAGCAAAATATTTTCTTGTTAAGAGATATAATAACTATTCTGTAGCATAGGGATTTTCTTTATTTTTTAAATTAAATCAAATGTTTCTTAAAGAAAAACCCAAGACAAATAGTTACGAGGTGTAAAACAAATTTATAAGTAAAATAATAATCCCAGAATTGTCACTGTTCATTGCAATTTGTTTTCATTATGAATAAACAACCAAGTATGTCTGGAATTTGGAACTGACAAAAACATGTGTTTTCTGATTGTGCATACAATGTGCTGACATACACCCATCCACATAGCTCACAATATACTGAAGCGTAAAATCTCTTCAACCTAGCATCTCGGATCTAAGTTGTGAGCATTGCACCAATGATCGGTGTGAATCGGATTCAAGTTGTTAGCAGTGAATGTGTTAAAAGATACTTATTATAAACAAGTGAATTAACATATCCAAAAAACTTTACACTGCATGATAGAAAATCTTCTTAAGAATATTTCTGCCAAACATGAAGTTCTTTAGATTATTAGTTTCAGAGAAAAGTTCCCACCTACCTTGAAAAATGTTGTTTTGAGAAAAATGCAAAAGTAGATTCGAAATGATTTTTATATAATAAAATGATCTTACCATTGTCACATTCATGCGACTTGCAAATGTCGCAAATGATCTTGATTTTTCATTAAATCCAAAAGATTTTAAAAAACATTAAACCTCCGCATATAGATAATGAAATCGCTGAACTGAAATATTTTGTATTTCGTATAATTAATTAAACAATTAAGGTAATAATGATTATTACAAATAAATAATTGATATAATGGTTTTAAAATTATAGGCCCTTAGATTTTCATAGTTACCGGGTAAAATAAGATTTGTATCTTAAATAAGTACAGCTAGACCTGAGAAAAAGTTGTGTACTGCACATAAGGCGTTTAGAGTGGAAATGGCTTTGTATACTCCGAATTAAAAATTCATTGAAATTGTAAAAAGTACGTTGACAATCTGTAAAGGGTTAACGAGCTGCAAAAGAATATCAAGTGTCTTATACAATGTGTGAGAACAGTGTAAAATAATAGTAAAATAAAATAAGAGTAATTCTAATGATAGTGATATTGGTTTTGATGATACTTCCAATGACAACTTTCAAACTGTCACAGCGATATAAAATTTTTATAATTTTATTTTAAAGTTAACTTTTATACTATACAATTTTCAACAGTTTAATTATTCCATAAATATCTGATTCTTAATTATTTATATAAGGTGAGTATGCTTATAAAACAATCTGTATTAGAGTAAGCAATGCAAACACGAAAACATGCTTTCTACTTTGAATGAACTTTAAAGCTTAATATGTGTAAATAGGCACGAATTGTCACGTATCAAACCAAGGCCATTGACTCGTTTTTCTCAGTTTAAAACGACCGAACTGTATGTAATTTAAATAATAATGTAAAAAAAATATAAAATTAACTTTAATATGATGTAAATTTTCCATTGTAATTAGGCTCATACCAGTTTTGGAAAATAAAATAAAAATAAAAAATATGGATATTTTTAGGTATACGTGAATATCCCATTGTATCCACATATGGATATTTACTTACTAAATATTTCTATGAGTGCAAATATAGTTAAAATGGTTATACTTGGAATGTAAACCTGGAAGGAGACAAAAAATAAATTTTTGTACATGGTACAAGACTTACTTTCAATTAATCAGTATGGTCAGTTATAAGTTGTGTTTGATGGAGTAGTAAAAATAAGCATGTATTGGGTGAATTAAAATGGATCAACCAAAATATTCAACTTTGCATGCAAAAGTTGATTTTGCAAGAGAAATTGGTAAAAAAAGGACCTTGTGAAAGGTGTGTGTTATATATGAGAGACATGGTTTAAAAAAATTATTACAAAATACGTGCCTTGGTTGTATTGATAAACCTGGACTATGTTCATAGGAACACTTTCAGAAATATCCTAGGAAGTAAATACATTTGTATACCTCTTCAATTTTTGTCTTTGTTTGTATGAGATTTGTATCTTCTTTGCATTTATGTAATACATTTTTTTGCACAGTTTTGTTTTTCTTCTATTGACACTATACATCACAGTTATGACGTTAGAAATTCATAACAATATTGTGAAAAGTGTGATATTAGTTATTGTATCCGTTAGTGGATACTCTTGTAAATTTCAAATATCCAATAGTGAATATTTTGGAATATCAATATATCCAAATGTGGATATTGTGTTATACTAACACGCTTTTTTAATAAAAAATGGCTTTTTGATCAATTATTCTTTCGATAACTAAATTGATATGACCTTTCTCTAATAAATAGTTAAAAATTAAAATGAAAAGTTAAGAACATGATGATCTGGTATATTACCGTATACCCAACGCTAGATAGCTTGGAGTGGAAGGGGTTAAGACTGCATATAATATATGTTGGGCATCGATCTAACTAATATTTCCATATAAATACTATTAATTTTTTCTCATTCTTCTGCTAAAACCCATTTCAGTTCTTGTTTTTTTATATGTGGGATTATGAATATGAATATGTATATCAAATTCGTTCCACACATTCTCAATAATATTCATGTCAGGGGACTGAGGAGGAGGTTTAAAAACTTTGGGGCAATTGTACAGTAACCACTCTTTAACAATGAATGCTTAGTGCTTGAGATCATTATCTTGATACATATGAAATGATTCAAAAATACCCAGTTTTTCTGCATTTGGTTTCAAATGTTGTTTTAAAATATTTAAATATGTTCACTTGTCCATGTTATCTTCAATAAATTCTAATTTAGTGACACCTGCAGCACTCATACGACCTCATACTAAAATCGAACCTATACGTTTTACTGTTGCCTGAAGATTATCTTGTTTGAGCTTTATATTATTAGACTGTCTCCAAACAATAACTTTACCATCAGAACTGAATATGTTAAATTTACTTTCATCTGTGAAGAGAATGTTCTTCCAGAACTAAAATCTGTATTCCTTTACTCTTTCACAAAATTTATCTAAAGTTATCTATTTTTCTAATTAATGGGATTTTTTCCTAGCTATCTGACCATGATAGTTATTTTTATGCAACATTCTTCTTACAGTTTCTGTATTCATACAGTATCCCAAGCATTTATTAATTTCAACAATTAATTCTGGTGCACTTACTTTGGGGTTTGCTTTGATCTTTTTGACTATCCAATGTTCTTCATAAGAAGTAAAACTTTTTTGGTTACTTGTTTTTTATACTTACTTGCAATTCTAATATTTTGGTATCATCTTATAATATGTTGGATCAGTACTATGACTTACATTAACAATTTCAGCAATTTTTCTGTGACTTTTACCAGTATTAAAGTGGTGAATATCAAAATTTCATTTTTGAGGATTGCTTCTTAGATGTATTCATTTCAATATTTTATGATTATAATAATGTACTAATAAGTAATAACAGTGTTTGCAACTAATAATTCTCCTACAACTCATACTAGACAGGTATATGTTACTATATCATTTTTAGCGAGACATTATTTGTAATAGCACATTTTAATGTTTTATTTTTCCAGAAGTTGGAAGATTAAAGTTGTATTTGTGTATTTTTATCATTGTCATTCATAAGATTTATTTTAAACATTGTTAGAATTGCTAAAAAAATAAATACTTAACATATAGTACAGGGGTTTGTAACCTTTTATATATCAAGGGCATATTACAACGTTTGAAGTTCAGTAAGGGCACACAAATTTATGAATTATATTATATTTATAGTGCAATAATGTATATAAGTGATGTTAGAATAAGGTTCGAGGATGCATTGGTAATGTCCAAACGGCACACATGTGCTCATGGGTGCCTTGTTGTCAAGCTCTGGTGGAGTAGATCACTTTCATTGAGAGTTATTGTATGTACTTATAAAAGTTGCAATTGAGCATTTTTATTTAGCAAGGTTACAAATATTCGTAATTTAATTTAAAACACTGGCAAGTTATGTTCCTGCAACTTAAAAATAAACATGCATTTATGAACCACTAAATTTTAAAATATAATTTGATGAAATGCAATACATATTATCTGTTCACAAAACTCGTGAACTGTCAAAAAATAAATATAACAATGTTCTTTGACTATACACATTTAAAAATGTTTTTAGTTAAAGTGTATCGTCAGTCTAGTTCCAAAAAATTACTAAAATTACGTGATGTTAAATGTTCATAAGAAAAATTGATAATTGAATTACATGTTCACAAATTATTTCAAGTATTTTATATTTTGTACTTATTTTGAATAATAAAAGTAATTGGTTTTAATTTTTTAAGCATTTATTTATTTTAAGAAAGTGATGATAAATGACATTAACAATTTAAAATTTAAATTTTTAAAATGCTTCATATTTCGCAATTAAGGAAGTTGAAATTACTAAACATCTAAATGAATGTATTACCATCTTTTTGGATTTTTGACAGTCCAGGAGTTTTGTAAACAGATAATAGGTACGTAATGATATAAAGAGGCTTAAATGTACTTGCACATAAAGATGATATATGATAACAACTGTAATATTTTATTATTCCACTAAGATCAGTAAATGTCTCTCTATCTCTATGTCTCTCTATGTTTTCAGATTGTAACTTTGCATGTTTTATATTATTTAATGAACATGATGTTAATGGTACCTAAAATATACAGAAAATTTTATGTTGATTTATAAAAATATGTTGAAAAATTTGTATGTAAAGATGGATCACAAATATGGCATTGGATCCATCATATGCAAAAAGATTAGAATCTGTGATTAGTTAACCATATTGTCTAATTTGGAAAATTAATGAATGTTTAAACAACAATCATTGCAAACAACTTTGGATAATTGACCCCTCTAATTCTCATATCTATTCACTAATTTTTATTTTCTATGAGGGTAAATTTTAAATGTATATTTATATCTGATTTTCTATAGGCTCGTGCTGATGCTCGTCTAATCGGAATTAGAGCAAAACGTCAAAAAGATGCTGCAGAAAATCCTGAAGAGGTTGGAAAGGTAGAATCAAAAAGTGCTAAAAAATAGTGCTTAGAAATAAATTGTATTGCTGTACAATTCGTTAAATTTCTGGTGTAATTTTATTATTTGAATATATGACATCTGTACATTGAGTATTTTCAGTTTAGTTATTATATTATTGCTTCATTATTTTAAAATTATTCATTTAACATTGTTTAATTATACAGGTGTGCCATTCCTTTTACAAAATTCCCCCTTAACCTGGAAAACCTAGAATTGTCATGGAATTTTGTAAACATCCCAAAAGTCATAGAATAGTCAGGGAATTTTAGAAAAATCAAATAGTCAAGGAATTTTAGAAAAATCAGTAAAAGTCAGTGAATTCTACAATGATTCTTGGAAAAAATGTTGTTTTTAAAAATATCAGTATTTTTTAATTTATTAGAGTATAACGGGTGTTCAGGATAAAATGGGGTACATGGGGATATTGGAAACTGTAGTAGATATAAGATCAGTCAAATGGGGAAAAAGTTGCATATTTAAGTGCTTATTAATAATCCGTATTTACATCTTCAAAAATTAAAACTGAGATATAGGGCGAAAACGAAAAATGTACGTTTTCTAAAAACATCGATCTCTTATTTATTGTAAGAGATACATTCACCAAATTTTTAAGACAGGTGTAATGGATAATGAGGACTTCAAAAATGACCTGGAAAACATTTTACGCCTACTAAGTTTTACGCAATCGTATCGAACTTTTGTTTTTCTTATGGGCGCCATATTGGATTTTTACATTTTTGAAATTATCATAAAAAGAGCTTTTCAACCATGTATAACATTCCTATGTTCAGTAAAAAAACAATTATCACAAATTGCGAAATTGTAGTTTGATTGAAGTAGATGTTGATTTAGAGGATTGCTCAAACAATAGCAAGATTGTTTGTTAAATAATTGCAATGATTCTACATTTTCTAACTGTCAAACTGAGATTAACAGTTTTATATCTTCCCAGTGCAAAACAAGTTGGTGAATCGCAAGTTTGAAATGGATATTTTTTCGAATAGTGATACATGTATGTTGGAGTGTTTTATTCTCTATAGAAGAAACGATGTGAATGCCGCAGAAATGTATTTCAATAAATATCCGGAAAGACACCAGTCAGGTAGAAACATGTTCCGGAAATTGCGTGATAATTTAATAAACCATGGCAGTTTCGTTAAGTCGAATAGAAGTAAATATGGAAACGAAAATACAGAACATTTTTCTACAAGCCGTAGTTGAGAAACCTTGTACCTCGTTACCCGAGATTGAAAGCACATCTCTCGATCAACACCTGGTAATATTTTAAAACACCACAAATACCATCCCTATCATGAACGACTTTGCTAAGGGCTCCATAATGGTGATGCAATGAGAAAAATCTAATTTTATCAATGGTGTATCAGAAAACATATGAAGTACCAAATTTTACCCTGAAAATTCTGTGGTCCGACGAGAGTTCTTTCACCAACTGTGGATTATTTAATTGCAAAAATAATGTTTTCTAGTCCAATGAAAATCCACGATTAATGTGTAGTGTGAGGCAGCAAATCAAATGGGGATTTAATGTATGGATAGGCATCATTGGCATTTTAACTTCTGTAAGCTATTTAAACCTTTTGCAAACAGTAGTAGCAGACTGAATTATTGAAATACCGCTGGCTGCCTTACAAAATATGTTCTTTTAAGAAGACGGTGCCCCTGCACATAATGGTCAAATTGTCACAAACGTTTTTGAACAATGAATATCCTGATAGATGGATTGGAAATCGAGGACCACCCCTGGATTTCTTTGTATGAGGCTATCTAAAAAACCAAGTGTATTCAAGGTCTTACGAAACTGTAGAAGAATTACGTATGGCAGTGGAAGAGGCAGTAAATGGAATTGAACCTTACCAAATAAGGCAGTCTTGTGAAGGAGTTTTGAAGCGATGTAAACTATGTATTCGAGAGAATGGTGGATTATTTGTGAACAGTTACTTTAATTTTGATGATTACTATAATTTGTTTTTGTTGTTTGTTTTCATTTATTTAAATATTTCTAATATGTTCGACTAAACAGTTTTAATAAATCAACACCTACTTCGGTCAAATTGCAATTTTGCAATTTGTGATCATTGTTTTTTACTGAAGATAGGAATGTTATATATGGTTGAAAAGCTATTTTTATGACGATTTCAAAAATGTGAAAATCCAATATAGCGCCCATAGGAAAAACAAAAGTTCGATACGATTGCATAAAACTTAGCAAGCGTAGAATGTTTTCCAAGTCATTTTTGAAGTTCTCATTATCCATTACCCCTGCCCTAAAAATTTGGTGAATGTATCTCTTACAATAAATAAGATATTGGTGTTTTTAGAAAACGCACATTTTTCATTTTCGTTCTGTATCTCAGCAACGGTTTTAATTTTTGAAGATGTAAATACGGATTATTAGTGAGCACATAAATATGCAAATTTTTCCCTATTTGACTGATCTTATATCTATTACCGTTTCCAATATCCCCATGTACCCCATTTTATCCTAGATGCCCACCCGGTATAACATCGCAAGATAGGAAAACTTTAATTCCTTTGCATAACAACTAAAATGTTTAAAAAAGATCAAAGAACATTGTGTGAATTACAGAGCAAGATCTTTCAGCAGGCAATTTTATTTATAATTCGATGATTCCATTAATCAGAATTTAAATTATTTGTGAATATGGTTGTTAAATAGTATAAATGGTAAAATGATAAAATTATGGTTAAAGTATCTAATGCAACAGTTTATTTTATTTGACTAACGAAATTACAAATAATGAAAATAAATGATACATTTTTCTACTTGATGAAATAACGGGTGCTTTATGTACACATTGAAATTATCAGTAAGTAATGTTAATGATTGTAATTAATTTGTATTTCTGTTGATTACATTTCATTATGAAGACGTATTCTGTATAAGAAGTTATAAACCTAAAAAAAATCAAGTGTTCTAAGGACCTATTAGTATATAAGAGATAAAAGTTAATCAAATTATATTTATAACATGTACACTATTCAGGGTGTCCAGCGGTCGGGAATTGCTTGAAATTCGGGAATTATGCTTGATTTTTTTTGTCGGGAAAAAACCGTGAATAATGCTTGAAATTTCGCATTGTATCGGGAATTTTAATGAAATTGTTTCAAGTTT
>JAHWXV010469489.1:0-13968 GCA_024586415.1 Phrixothrix hirtus | reverse complement strand
AAAGGTAGCTGTCGGCGTTACAAGTATTTGTCGGTTGACATGAAATTTAGAAAATATTTCTGGAGAAATAAATGGAAAAATATTAGTCCTCCCTTGCTGACTTTTGGCAAACAAATCTTTTTCAGTTTTTCTTCGTCAATCATCCAGCCTGATATATTAAGAATTATAATTCGAATTATTCTTCCTTATTCGTTATTAGATGATTTTGTTCATTCCAAATTGTTTGCTTTTATGTTGGTAACCAAGTTGATCAAAGCATTTATCAAACAGTCTGGCACATTTTCAAACTAAAATTCACCTTTGTGGCTGTTTATGACTATTGCAATAATTTCCTTCTCACCTCAATCACGTATTTTACCCTATTTCTTCCCTTCACATTTAAAGATGAAGAACAGCGCTAGGGACAGTTTGGTCGTTTAAAATCACTTCAACTGGGAATACACCTTCTTAATTGAAGAATCGCTGTTTCACGAATTCATTAATTTATGAACTTGATACTTTTTTGTAATCATTTTTTTACATCATCTTTAGATGGTTTGTTGACGAATTTCGTAAGTGTTGGAAAAGTTTGAAAATTTTAAATCTGAGGACAAATTCAGTTCCAGTGCTGAAACTATTTCACAACAGTCACCCGCGAAGAATGTTAGTAGAACATTTTCTCGTGGTAGATAGTGCCAAATGGCTTTAATAGATATCGCAATTGACAATTATGACAAAAATGTCAGCAAAGAAATTGGTCTGACCGTAAAAATCTGTTATCTTTATACATTTGAATTGTTTCCAATAAAAATTAGGCCCAAACAATTCTTTTGACCCGAACTTATGAGGATACCAAAATTTGTCAACAATTTCCTAAGAAGAACTGTTTTGATTCATGATTTATTACAAAAAGACTAGGCTCATTTCCAAATATATACTCAAACTCGTTGGGCAAAGTATCAATTACAATCTGGTATGCTGGGCAAAGTATCGAAAATGCATTCTAACTTCTTCCAACACGTAAAAGTAATTTTCTTAACACATTATACAAAATTTATAGTAAGTGTCATGGATTGACCTTCAAGAGGTCAAGTAAATAGTTGCCCTTCGTTTTTCGTGTCAGAGATCAAGATCGTAGCGATAGTAACAGTGATAGTTACTTCGAAATTAATACTAGGATTTCTAAAAATCAATTCAATGACCTTTCAGTGACTTTTTGGGAGTTTCACATATGTGATGTTTAAAAGAACTCATAATCGCAGCAGAAAAACGTCGGATGACAGTTGTTTTTAATTAAAGTCTAGCACAACGGTGACTCATTATTTCCTTTTAGCGTCTATAAAACACGCTCACCGCCGTTGTTACTAGGAATAAATTTTGAGGCGCGAAAAGGTTTTCTTCAGATCAAATTTCTTCTTTAGTGACTTTTTCGGCATATGCGAGACCAGCATTTTTGACATTGTACTGCATTAAACAAAAAACAAATTGTCCAACTTCACATTTATTAACAAACAATAAATAATACTGAAAATAAAATAAACAGTTGGAATGTTTGGCACATTTAACACTTATCATAAATTAACAAACATTACAAAGCATAAAGAAGCTACTTTTGCTAAAGTTTTGACCCGTACCAAGAAAAACATGGATGCAAATAGGTAAATACTATATTCAATGATATGTTTTTTGAAATGTAACATGTAACATGAGTTAAAATTTTCCAAAATTTCCTCTTTATCTGATTAAAAAGTGTTAAGGTTTTTTTGTTCCTGCTCTTTGGGTTTCACCATATGGATATGAAACGCATTGTAGGGTACATGGTAATCTTAACTGTACCGGTGTATTATTGCTAAAACAATTTTCCGATGCCTAATTGCTTTTTGATTAAATTTTAAACACCTCATAAATATGCGTAGTTATTGCACAACGTATGACGTCACTGTAAAGTTATATGATTTCAGCTGTAACTCCAATGACCTGTGAATGTTGGTAGAATCATAGATAATTTTGAACCCTTACCTCAAAAAATGATATTTTCATTAAGGTGCGTACAACATTACCAAAATCCAAAAACCCCTTTTTACAAATAAAAAACAGCATCTGTTAGACTGCACTGAACAATATTCTGGAATTCCTATTATATACATAAATGGCATTTATTTTGTTAAAATAAATTATTTCCCAAGAATTAAAATAAAATATAAATAAATAGTTTACTGTGTGTTTTGTACAAATTCGTATATTTGGAATCAACACACATTTTTTTGGTTTGATATCTTATAGCATACGCCATGATATCGAGCTTTAATTGTATTGGATGGAATGATCACGTGACGACACAAATCAGATTGTTATATTAACTGTAAATAAAGAACATTATTGTTGTTTTACATTTAACAAATATATTTTTGAAGTTTACAAATTTACATAATATAATTAGTTGTACGTGAAATCTTATAATTGTAATTCTGAAATAATGTATACAAATGGCAGCCCAGCGTTGCCGGATTTATATTTTTCTACAACTCTACCGCTTTATTATGTGGAAATTGTCTCCATCTAATTTTTTTAAGATTAAGACTAAATGAAAAATGAAAATGAAGACTAAATTAGGATTATACAAGGATATGCTTATAATTCACTTGCAATCACAGCATCTATTTATCTGGCCGTATCCAATTAATAAAATTATATTAGAAATAACATTTAATGTACTATTAACTTGAATTTTCGTTGACATTGCTTATTAAAAATTTTAAATACATCATTTTTGGGACTGATTTTGTTAATTTCCATTTTGCAAATATATATAAAGTCCTCTTAAATTAAATTTTTGATAATTTTAGACAAATTCGTTAACGGTGCTGAATGCGGAATGGTTATCTCCGTAATGAACGGTTTAATAACTTTTTCAATTCAATAATTTGAACTTGATACGCAAAATTTAGAAAGTTTCAGTATATCAAAATTCAAACAAGTCAAAAGCAGTAAGCTCTGAAATCAGAGACCTGAATTAAATTGAAATTAACCGAGAAGGAAATTTTGTGACGATTCAAAATTGAGTTTTATTTTTTCTATTCCACTGAGCGATGAAAATCGTAAGCGTAACCAAAACGTAATCGAAACGTGCTTAAATCGGAAAGAAAAACAGAAACGCAAAAAATGTGGTTATACAGGGTGTTCAGAAATTAAGACACGCCATTAGCTTGTACGACAAAAACTCTTATAAATTGTTTCTGAATTGTAAAGTTTTTACAATATTTGCAATTAAACTTTTGAATCCGAACGTCTTTAGTCATTCATTAAACTATTTGGATATAGTCATCACCGTTTAGTTTGTAATATACATTACAGCGTAATAATACTAGACGTTATTCAACGAAATCAGCAAATTGTAACGATAAATTTAGTTATAATATAGAATTTTAATCAATATTTTAAATTATTTACAATGCTTATTATGTGTGGGTTTAAGACGCTTAATTTATTTGTAGATCATTTCTATAATAGGTATTTTAATCTACAATCGAAACTTAAGATCAGTTAATCGCCGACTCTATATTTAATACAACATCTTGTGAAAAATCTATTTTTAATAACATTCCTCTATCGGTTAATTTACAGGAAATGTGCATTTGTAAAGCAAAATATCTGTATTTAGTTGTAACAATTGTAACAAAGATGTCGTCCTCGAGAGTTTTGTTTTTGTTTATTTAAATTTTGGGAATTAAATTATAAATTTTTGGTTTTATAATGACCTTTATTTCCAAAACTTAAATAAACAGAAACAAATGTTTATAATTTAAGTTTCTTAAATTGTTTAGCTACTAAAATTAAAACATGGTTCTTGAACTTCCGAAAATTAATAACAAGTAGAGAGCAGCGCGAAAGGTAATCGGATTTTTCGTAAACAAATTTTTTAGCAAAAATTTACAGAATTGTTTTTTGAATTAGATTAAAATCCTTTACATGTATTTATTAAGGGCTCACGTACAAGCGTGTTATTTCTCGAATACTCTGTATGTGTATTAATATTGCTTAATTCGATGCAGAAAATAGCATAAGTTTTTTATTCACAATGCTTACGCAAAATGTACAATATATGTATATGAGTGAGAAACTGCATGCAATGAACGTAGGCATTCTTTTATACCGTGTTTAAGTCATATTTATAAAACAAAGGTCAATTTTTGTTTGTAAAACATCAAACTTAGAAGATCTCAATTTACTAAATATTTGCATAAAATTTACATAAAGTTGAAATTATTTCAATTTTTACTTTTTACATAAAACTGATGTAAACGTACACAGCTCTTATGGTTACGTTAATTATAAATAAGGAAATATATTTTAGTGGAGGAGTCGGTCATCAACTATCAGCAACACGGTTACTATCTTCTCCTGATGGTTCCCGTTACTGTGTCGATGATCAAACCTGGCCTTGGGCAGATTCATTTTCAAGCCTCCACCGAGATGCCTATACGGAAGTGAGAACCCCCAGGCCACCAATTTTTACATTAGGATGTTTTAGAGCCTGCAAAGCCAGAGTTTATCACAGCATAGCTAAAAGAAAAGTGAGAAACTACGAGAACGCATCTAAACAGTATGAACATTTAACTTTTCCAGGTGGAACAGGGGGTACGTCTCTACAACAAGCACAAACAGCAGCAGGCAGTGAAGAAGTGGAAATCTGCCTTGAAGGCCATCCGAAAGCGGGAAGATAAGTTCGAAATTTTAGGTTACCTTTACCAAGCATACATGGATTGGGGAAAATACAGGTTTTACTGCATTTTAACGCATTGCCTTACATTAATTTTTTATAATTATAGAGATGCCTTGGAATTTGCTCACAAACAGTTATTTATATCAGAAGAATTAGACAATCCAAATATGAGGGCAGAATCATATTTAAATTTAGCTAGGTCGCATCAAAGATTAGGCGGTTTAGAACGGTGAGTGCGCCAAATAATAACTACTAGGGGTGAGCGATTCTGTGATTTTTAGGTGACCTTAGGTAACATACTAAGCTTTTTCCAGCTTGCCAACAGGTGTTCCTTCGGCATTTCTACCATTTTTAACGATTTAATTTTTAAATTCCGTAATATTTTAAAAAGAATATATTTTAAATAAAAATAAAATTACACTTTGTAATTTTAAAATAAAAACATTGTTTAATACTAATAAGCTTAAAAAATTATGTATACTAAACCCCTTGATGATAACTCGTATTTATATTGTACAAGAATTATTTTTAGCATATTTATACTATTTGTGGGCACACTATAACCTCAAATTTACGGGTTTAGTGCAATACAGTTCTAAAGTTACACGATCAATTTTTCAATTCCAATTTCTAAGACACGAAAATTCTCTGTAACGTGATAGCGTGTTCACACACATGTATAAAATATACAAACTATACAATAATGTGATTTCCTTTACTTTTGTATATCACGCTTGTTTGAATTTCATTATTAAAATAATTTTGCCTTGATATGTACAAATAACTATTGGTAAAGGAGCAAGTATTATTTTCATCCAAAATTTTAGATGTCGAAATTTTAGTCGAAATATGTTTTCGGATCTTCTGAATCGGAAAATCATGTTTTTAGAAATTGGTCTGTGTATGTCTGTGTGTGAACAGAATATCTCTAAAATGAAAAGGCGTAGATAAACAAAATTTTATATTTAAATTTGTAGCCATCCGTACATGCAACCTCAGCATTTTCTAAAATGGAATAACCGGAAGTGTCACTTTACTCAACATTTTTTGGTATTTTGAGATTTTCTCGAAAACGGTTTTAACAATTTTTTAAAATGATGCTCTTTTACGCGAGCCATCGGTTTCTATTAGAAAATTTACTGCAGTAAGTTATCGAGGAAAACCTCTGGAGTTAAGCAGCGTTTTACGTGTCCGGTAACTTGCATGGGTGACCGTTCCAATTATCGTTCTCAAAATAAATGTACATAATATTTTAATCATTTGTAGACATTATTCGCATATCTATAATACTTTATTATAGATTTACTACAATGATATGTCATTTCACTAGACAAAATAGTTACATCAGTAATGATCTCTTAGTAATACAGTATTGCCAAAACGTTTCCGCCTAAATTTGATATTTAAGGTTTGGGTTTTAATTCTAAATATGTTCACAATAATGTTATCGGTCAAAAAAATGAAATGAAATAAAGTTTGGCAATGCTACACAATGTTGCCAACAACACTGTTTCTCTTTCAGACATTTATTCAGATTTGATAAGTTCCGTATTACGTCATATTTCAATATTTATGACGCAAGCTCATAAGACCATAATATTCACTGCGCGGCATACAACTTGGTTACTTATTGTTTTAAAATTTCACTTATTTACGGCGTTGTCTAACTGTGCGCTGTCAAAATTTGATTAGAAATATTAAAGTGTAAACAAACATTGTTTTAGTTATAAATTTAACATCGGGTATCAATAATTTAATCATTTAATATGCCTAAGCATTGCTATACAAATTGCTTTGCATTATTTTTGTTTTATAGGTTATGTTTTCGCTTATCAAGGCACACGTGCAATATGACGCAGCACGGAATTCATAGTACATTCAGTATAGCACAATTTAACTCGATTAGCATTGTATGATTTGTACGACATTGGTGGCAACTGACCTTTTTCGTGAATGACCTTTATCTGTGAATGTTCGGTTAAGGTTTGAAATCTAATGAGAGGTAATGCTAAATTGATCCTTGATTTATGTGACTTTAATTTACATTATTATTTTCGGGAAGAATTAACTGCGAGAGTCAAGGGGCGTCTGTTAAAATTTTTTTAATACCTTGGCATGTAAAAAAGGGTTCGTTGATTTTAGAATTAAATGAGATAATATTGTCATAACAGAAATAAATTAAATTTTATAGGGTGTAATTTTATTTTCATTTATAAATAAACTTAAATTTTTAGTACCGACACGCTTATTTATTTTTTGAAAGTAGTTATCAATTAACGGTGTAAAAATCACTGGTAAAAAACATCGCCCACCACTAGTCACAGCTTGTTTTTAAAAAAATTAATTTACAGAGCGTTATCCTACGCGAGGCATTCTTTATACAACGAATGTGAACAATGCGTTACAGCAGGACATGTTCATCTAACAGTAGGTTCCGTTTACATAGAACTTGCAGGTTTTAATAAAGCACTTGATAGTTTTCAACATGCTCATAGGATTGCACAAAACGTACACGATCGTGCTTTAGAATTGCAGGTAAGTCAACTGCATCTTATCTAGACGTCATAATAGTTTAGTGATGTCACAAGTCATTGAAAATCTGACAAAACTGTTACACCTCTGATTGTATATTGTTGATTTATTTAAAACGAAAATAAAATTATACTTTATAAAATTGAACTAAGAAAACGTGCGAAAGATGCTTGACACCTGGTAGTTGTTGTTGCAGTTTTATTCAGTATAAAAAAGAATTATTTGCTTGCAGGCAGGCATCTCCAGCATATTGCTAACCTAAAAATGACATTCGATATAACCATTCGGTGATTAGCGTAATTCGAAAACTATCACTAGGGGTCTTTATATTTTTTACATTCTATAAATTCTGTGTAAATTTAAAAGCTTCCATAATTTGATTTTTTTTAAAACGTGTCAAACGTTTTTAAATCGTTTTTCGTGACTAATTTTGCCATATAGTAAATATACGAATAAAACTAGTTAATAATTTCAGTTGTGTCACTACGTAACATATGCAACAATAGAACAGTGGAAATAGTCTGAATTGTAAAGCAGCGAGGCTTGGGCAAATATTTATTACAACTCGCGCATCATTTCTTCCAAGCTTCTTCCCGCCTAAAATTTCGTCCGTATTATATTCCAAATACTTTGCACAAATGTCTTTTAATCCATATTTTGCTTGCATGCTAATTCGTCCTTCTCATTTCAAAAGTTCTGTGCGGCGGATAATGTCAGACAGTACCATTGGTGTTTGACTTTTTACTGTATTTGTCCAAGCCTAAGAAACTTGAGATGTCGTGCTATTTATGATTTCCTGTTGCGTTTAATAACTCTGTTCATTTAGGTTTACTTAGGACTATCAGAGCTTTTCACCCGATTGCAAGATGCCGATAAAAGTGCTACATACGCAGCAAAAGCTTACGACATGTCACGATCGTTACAGTTAAGAGATATGAATTCCAGAGATCATAGGTAAGAAGCACTTTTAAAAAATGTGTAAAATTGTAGATTCCATTTTAGGTCAGCACTATTGCAAATGGCGTCTGCGCTAAGAAAGCAAGGAGAACTAGGAGACGCTCAAGATTATTGTTCTGTAAATAAACAATACTTTTACATTGCCAGTCTACTCCTTTTATAAAATTTTAGGAAGCAACTCGATTAGCGTTAATATCAGGAGACCAAGCAACCTATGCTCGTAGCATACGAATAATGGGCGACATCTATAGAAAAAAGTTAGATATAAATGTAAGTGTTTTATTTTTATTTTTAACAATTGTAACATGAGATAGGTAAGAATCAATAGTTGTAAATACATAATACTACGACGAGTTGATATCACGATCTTCGTGATTATCAAAGACTATAATGGCCAGACGCCTGCCTCAAACTTATGTATCCCCCCTAGAGGTTTGTAACTTGTGGATAAGTAAGCAAATAATTCCTATTAAATGTGCCATTACAATGTTACCTTCTTAATAGTGATAATCTTCAAAAGAACCCGTATATTGCTGACCATGTACTGGTGGTTTTGTATTCGTATACCTGTTTATACGATGCTTAATGAAACAAATCGCTTATGCAAATCAATACTGAAGTTTCATTGAAAAAAGTTTTAGCAAAATTCTTCCATGTCCGAAAACTAAATACATCTATTAACTCACTTCACCTTATTAAAGTTATATATTCTTTTAAAGCAGTTGGACAATGCGCAGTCCATGAATCCAACACTTTTCACCACTATCATTAACTTGGGCAACAGTTTCTATGTAGAAAAAATTATAGACAGTACGGTACTGTCGCTTCCACTAATTTGCAACGTATTGTCAAGGTTTAACCGAAAGAATTTCTAATTGAACCCACTAATGTTAACAAACTCTTTCGTTTCTTCCAATGATCTAACGTTGCAAATCATTATCGCAGATAATAAAGTGAAGATCTGCAGCTGTCAGAAATTTAAATAGGATGTAATTTCTTTTCTTGTGCCTCCCTTTTGCACTTGCTTATCCCAACAACGCAGCAGACGTATTGTTTTTACTTTCATGAATCTATTCCGCACTGTATCTAAATTGAAGCATTTTTCCCACTTTTCCCAAAAACAACAGCGCATTATTTATATTCTTGGTGGATATGACGTCCTGCATATGAAATATCATACTGCCATGTGATTTGCTTAACAAAATCGGGTACATGTAACATGAATAGATTTTAGAGTATTTTTAGTTTTAATATCAACAGATAGTTCTTTAAGAATGTCCTTTATGACATTGTATAATTTATTCTCTCCTTAGCTTAATGCATTATTTGGTAAATGAAGGCGACTAAAAGTTACTGTTAGTAAACGTAACATTAATAGGGTTAATCTTCGTCACATTGCACTTTTATATTAGTAACTGATTATATTTACAAGATTTAAGAAGAGGTGCTCACGAGCCACCTGACTAGTACGATTGTGTTCGCTTTCGCTCTCTTGTGCTGTAGCTTAGGCTCCTTCTACTTATAGCGGTGGGTCGGGTGCAGCACAAGTACCACTTGTGTTAAACCGTTGTGCGTTCCTCAAACATTATCATGGATTCTGTTGGTTTTGCGACTCTCGCGGAGGCACTTGAAATCGCCATCAAGATCCAGAACGCGATTGGAGCCAGCGACTACGACGAAACCGAAAGGTTTCTTCAAGAGCATCCGAAAGAAGGAAGAGCTGTTTTCACCGTTAAAATCGCGGCAGCAAGTCAATTTACCATCAGGGAGGTAAACCCCACCTGCTCACGACTAAGTGTCACCTTCACTAAGGACGCCGCGCGAAACCTGTCGTCGTGCAGTACTGCTGACTAAAAGTTGCTCCAAACTGCCTCTACGTTTGCTCCTTGCGATATCATCACCGAAGGCTTCGAGAAAACCAAAGATAAGAGAGACAAGAAAGCCGAAAGCTCAGCATCCAAGCTGACAGCGACAACCACCATCATTAACCACTACGACGTACTTCAGGAATCTGAAGCAGCGACGGCAGTCGTCGCAACATCATATTTAGAAGAACTGCCTAAAGAAGAGTCTGTCCAAGTTACGGCCAAGTTAAGAGGAAAAGCTCCGGCAATAGTCATCAGGCAGAAGAAGCGATGGACCTCCATTGCGAGCGAACTCGCATGCGAAGAATACGGCATTGAAGATCAGCGTACAACCGGCAAGTATGGGAGATAACGACGAAATCACGCAGTACGTCCGCGATTCTGCAATCCCGTTTTCCACTCACGGTCTACAACGTGAAGAGATGCTGAAGGTAGTCCTAAGAGGTCTTGGAGGACATCCCGAGACAAGATCTCTCGGTGATATCCATACGTAGAATGCGCTTGTGGAAAGAACGAACCCCAGTGCCACTTAACTTTGTTAAGTTAGTCAGAACAACGGAGAGAAAGTCCGTGTCGTAAAGGCGTAGGAAAGGCATCACTCAGTGCCACCGACACCAAAAGCACGGGCATACGCATAGAAAATGTCACGCGGAATCGCGGGGACAACTACCTCTCTGGACAGTGCGCCTGCGATCTACAGCACATCGCAAATTACAAAACTGTCTGCGATTCCCGCGCGCGAGAAAGCTAATTCGAAACGTTTTGCCAGTTTTCCGGTACCAGGAGTGAGCTACGCGGAGATAGCGAAATCGGAATCTCTAAAAAAATCTCAGAAAGTGACGGGAAACGGTGAAAAAATATTTCAGACGCGGGTATAGGTGCAGGCCACCACCTTTTAAACCTGGACCTCTCTAAAGTGTTCGCGGCAGCTAATATCACCCTGGAGGTGACACGCGGCGTGAACACCTTCGCCGAGGGCATTTCAAACATCGTTAATGCCGAACGATGAACTCATGGTTTAGATGTACCAAGTTTATCAAAACCTTTACCACCTTCCTTCGATCTGTGTTTGTTGTTTTTTGTTTTAGTTGACAAATTTCGGTTAAACATTGTAGTATTTTCTGCAGCCCTTCCGCAAAAGTGGCGTCGTGGTAGCGTCGACTATTATGTTACCGATCTAAGTAATCACTTTTATGTCCAGGTCCAGGAAGGAAGCTCCTCCCCTTTCCTGGACTTCGCGTTTCGCACTTGCACTGCGCCGTTGTCTTGTGGGCGGGGCTTCTACAGCATTCGCATAGGACACGCCCATTTGCGGAAAGGTCTTGCTGCTTTGGAGTACCTGCGGCATCCCCTATAGTTGGTGGTGTGGGCCCCAGCGCAGTTGGAGCACGTTGCTGGGGTCGACTTCGGCTTACTGAATTCGTCGCTGAGATGTCCGCCCACACACTTAACGTACACGGGCTCCGCTTGGCACTTTTTCTGGTTGTGGCCGAACCGCTGGCACTGGATTGTGTTATTCTTATTCCTTCTTGGCACTTCTATGCCAGTCTCCAGGTGAAGCACGGTCTTGGTTTGAACGACTTTCTTCCCCTCTTCAGTGGTTTCCAATTCTATGTAGTTGAGCGGCATCGGGATCTTATTGGGGCCGGTGTGCATCCTGCGGACAGATACGCAAGTAGCTTCTGTTGCTTGAGGTCTTCTAGAATGGCCTCGTTCGTTATTTTGTACGGAATCCCCCTTGTGACAGCCCGTACGTTTTGTCTTGGGGGAAACTGAATGCATGGTATGGAAGTTTTTGATTGCCAAGGAGCTGCTTGACGCCTTGGTGGTCGCTGGGAGTGACTGGGTCGATCTTGATGCCGGTTGCCACATTTTATGCTCTGAGGATTGATGTGCCTAGAATTCGAAGCATAGTGGCGACCTCAGGCCACTTCTCCTTCACACGGAGAATTATAGGAGATATCGCCCCTTTCGGTGCGCTTTCTGTGCCTTGCGTTGGCGGCCCGTTATTTTCTAAGACCTGGAGGGTATTCGCGGTCTTAATTGGACTTGCAAGCACTTCGGCTATCTTCTTGGCCTGTTTTTCCGCTTCATCTACATGAAGCCGTCGGCGTTGTTCTCCCTCTTGGTATCTCACACTACGGCAGGTACCGTTGCTTTCGCGTCCTCCTTAGCTGCCCCATTGAAGTTGGAGTTAGATGCTGATACCGAAACGTTGACGACGTTGTAAAACTTCGGGTTGCGCCAGTTCGAGCCGTTGTTGACAATGAACGTCGTTGGTCCATCGCACTAATTAATGTATGTGGAATTGAGCTTTCGATTTCAAACAACCGCGGGCACTATCAAGTAGAGACACAATTTGCAAGAGAAGATACTACAACAGACCCACCACAGGAAGCTGAAGGGTCCTAAGCTATAGTATCTTAAGAACACAGACAAACACGTGCGCACTCGGTGAAATCTCGATGTGTTCTGCCCCTGCCATTGTCTTTAATCCCCTCCCAGATGGTTTGAGAATTTTCGGCTATTAATTTGAACGCAGGCTCGTCCCAAAGAAACCTAATTTAGGCCACACTCATTAGGACGAAGGTGGAAAAACATTTGAAATCTTGGTACACCGTAAGCCATGAGTTCATCGTTCATTGTTTGGAGATCGCAATTGATTATGAATTACTGAACGTACTGCACGTATAGGTATATATACCACTCATACTGTTTAGGTCGTTATTAACTTACAACAGTATAAAAACAATAATTTTATTAAAAGCCACATAAAGACAAGTGATTCTTTTATTTGTGTAACTAGTACTTATACTTATATCGGCATTAAAACTAGGTTTTAATGCGTTTAAAATAAATGTCTCATAAGCGCACATACGTTTCCATTAAGATATTCATTTTTGTGCCCTTTCAGTCACTTTTTGTTAATAATACAGGGTTTAACAAGGTATATAACATGTTGAATAGTAGAAGGAGATGGCGGGTTCTGGGACCTCTCCCACCACTATGACATCTCATATATACAGGGTAATTCAAAAAATAATATACAGGGTGATTCAATATATATATTTATATAGGGTGCGTAAAAATATATGTATATTAAAAAAGGCTGCCACCTTTCTTTTTCTTCATAGTTTTCGGTTTCTTAGACATCCGATTGTCATACGTTCTACGTCTTGTTTGCAAAGCACCAACGACATCACCGCTTGAATCTTCGTTATTAGTATCACCTTCACTTATTGATTGAAATGGCGATTACGTGTCTTGTTGCAGTTGTGGTAGATTTAAGTACTTTTAATTTTGGAAATGGACTCTATAACCTGAGCAAGTCTTCGTTTAAGGTGTTTTAGTGATGGAATACATGAATCTTCAAATCTAAGCTGAGAAACGTCATCAAGATACAACAATTGTTGATGCCTTTTGTGCTTTGAATTTTTTGGAGCAGCTGAGTTAGTTTCTAATTTAATCTTTTTGAAAATCTACGATATCTATCTCTGGCAAATTTGCATTTTTTCTTACAGCCTCCACCTGCTAACATAAATAAATAAAAATTAGAATAGTATGATTCTTCAAATTTGAACATTAGTAGTTTTGTTATATATTCTTACCAGCAGACTAAAGATATATACATATTCATCATTCAAATATCGTATCTCAATCTTACGCGTCACGCATTGTGAAATATGTACTTAAAATTTTAAGTTAAAATTGACATTATTATTAATACCACCTCCTTATCGAGAACAATTTTAAATGTATCGAATAGGATTTATGGTTGAAATAGCGAGATGTGATAAAATGGCAATGTGTTGTGCAGCATGATGTCACGAGAGACAGTCGTTAATTATGAAACGGAGACGTTATTCCCTCCCTGTTTGATACCTGACAAATCTGATGAGACCTAGTACTTGA
>JAHWXV010469448.1:0-44415 GCA_024586415.1 Phrixothrix hirtus | reverse complement strand
GGGGGGGGGGGGTAATTAAGAAAAGGAGGATTTCTTGACATATCTCTATGCGCAATTTTATAGGCGCAAAAAGGACAAATAACTTTTGTTTTAACTCTTTTTCAATATCTTCCGCGAAAAGGGAAAATGTGCGTTCTTTTTCAAGGGGTGCTTTCATCCTTTTGAACCGGAATTTAGCACGAATAAAAAATGGGTTTGTGCTTGGGATGCACTGCTTTATTTGTACGCAACGTTTCATAATGTTTTGAATTTCCGGGTTTCCTAACCTTCCTTGTAAGTGTAAGTGCCTAAACTTTCATATGACCCTTGAGAGTTATTATTTCATAAACAAGTAGTTTATGTCCGCAAGTCGATGCACGAATCGGCGGTAGCAACAACACAACCTCTATAAATTTGGTCCTTCGTGTTTATCGTTGGGTTGTACCCTAGCTTCCATTGCCCGAATCTTCTATATGCTCAGCTGCTACATCTTTTTTAGAAACGGAGTGAACGAACCGGGTGCCTGACTCCTCTTTGGAACAGATTACGCTTTTTAGCCTACGTTGTAGGTAAGCACTGCTTTGAAAAACCACTTCACGATTTTTGAGGTTCTTGTTATTACTACTACATTATGCAAGTATACTAGATATGTTTGCTATTCCATCATTCTTCCCAAAGTCGCCGAGCATTTCAGAGACCAAATGGTATCATAGTGAATTGCAGATGTTTCGATTTACTTGTTTATTTTCTTACAAGCCCGCGGGGTAAATGTTCAAAACGCTTCTTTGACACCAATTGTTACAAAATTCTTAAGTTATTTAATTATTTATTCCGACTCCAATTTATTTAAAATTCACTATTAATTACACCAATAATTTATTTCCCATATTTATTTTTAAGCGCAATTTATCTTTCTATATCTTGACACGCGAATATCAATTTCAGAATTAACTAACTAAGCCGTGATTCATTAAAGTGTAGCTTCAAGAATATTTCACCGAATTCGAGAAATTATAGTGCGTTTAAACTGGGCAATTTGATCTAGGGTATTTCCACCGACGACTCATAAAATAAGTCATTGATATTTAATTTCAATTGGAAATATTGTTTTAGTTATAAATTTACACACAAAATGAATGTAATTGGCTCGTGAAGCGATCCCTTGTATTTAAGTCTCCGAGAACGGAGTTGCACAATTGGTCACGACCCGCTCCCCACTAGGTTATTAGAGAAGTAGATACATAATGCATGGTAGAACAAAATAAGGTATGCTCGTTAAAGAGAAAAAAATGAGTATTTTCTGCGCATATTTCCGATTACGCGTTATCGATAGAAAACCTTGTCATCAGCTGTAGCTGTTTACAAATATTTTTCTAACCTATAACATATTATGGTTATTTATAACATCTTTATATGGGAAATATTGGGAGCATATTTATAAAAAACACAAATTTACTGCAAATTTTGAGGTTCATTTTGACATTTTTCGCGTTTCAGTAACACACTTTATAACAAGTATGCATACGTTTATGACAAATTGGTAGAGCTAGAATTAAAACCACAACTTTATTTTAATGGGTGGACTAGAATTTCCGAATACGCGTCATCAATACCTGCGCAAGAGCATACCTATCTTATTCTACCATGACATAAAGAACGTCTTTTCTGACAGACTCTCAATAAAACTGATGAGATAAATACAGCCTCTCTGTTTGTGCCTCGTTTCATTTAAAATTCCATGGAGCTTTGTCTCCTTTGTTGAATAGTCAATAAATTCCTTCAGAGACCCGTAAAGAAAGCAGTCGCATGGTTTAAATATTGACTATTCGGGTGCCAGCTTTGTCCACGTATGAGTTGATAGTGTTATGCAGAAAGTCCAAAACAGCATTCGTTGTGTGACCTGACTTCATTCTGCATGAACCATTGCAAAGCAAGAAACTGATCTACGAAAGCTGTGCGTAATTCGTATAAAGAAGACTGGCCCTAGCAGTTCGTAACACCCTTCATATCTTTACGAATCATGCATGCACGTCCTTTTATTAGCCATGCCATCAAAGTGGAAGCGCGTCTCATCAGAAAAGCAAAGATTATTTGAAGATATTTTTTGTCTCTGCGCTCATAAGCGGATACAATTCTTTGTTGTTCGTTTTCAGCTGTAAGTTTAAGAACCACTGTCATTTTGTGTGAGTACAAATTCAAATCAACTTTAACAAGTACTGGTACAGATCGTCTAGTTGTGCTGAGCCGTCCTTGTTGTTTGTTGATTTATCTGGGCTCTTCTAGAACGTTGCTCTGGCACCATTGATGCTCTCTAGAGTATCTACAGGAGCTGAACAGCTGGGTTTCATTTACAACATTGATTCATCATAAAGTTTATGAATTGTAATTGTTTTGAATGGAAGGGACCATGGTGTTTGATAGTGTTTTAGCAAAGGACATACTGTTTTTGTGTGTTATTCTACAATTCGTTTTTCTTTGTTAGCCATCTTGCAAACTGAGGCCCGCGCGCTAACGGAACTACAATAGCGCTATCGACAAGAATAGGAACTGATCTCCATGAACTAGCATAAATTGTTATCAACGTAAAAGATGTTTTGAATTATACCACTAGATATTTTACAGGGTTAGTAAAAAGTATGGAAGACTTTTGATGTTTTGATGTTTTATATACAAATGTTCTTTCGTTTCAAAATGGCGAAAGTGCTGTGACTTTACACGATAATTTATTAAATTGCAACATAGCATTTTTGCTGTTTCATTCAATGCGCGCTTTTTTCTTTTCTCATTCATGTAAACACTGTATCCTAATATAAATAAACTTTTTGAGAGAAACACCAGAAACTGGTAAAGTTTTATTTATTAACGAAAAACATGTTAATTTATTACAAAATAACGCAAAAGTAAGTTGAACAAAATGGGTTAAAGATAAGTAATGAAAAAACTACACTTGCAAATATAGTACCAATTTAACACCATTCACCAACCTCAGAGTAGGTGACCAAACTGCTCGCTATTTATGATGTGATACTGACTTAATCTCTCTCTAAAATTCCGCATTGTATTATGGAGCATATATGGTGTTATTTGGCGCATCTCCTTAGTAATACGGTTTTGAAGTTTTTCAGTAGTATTAGATCGTTACCGATAAACTCTGTATTTGAAATGTCCACATAGAAAATAATCCGGTGGACTACAATCGGGTGACCTAGGAGACCATTAGATATGTCCTCGTTGCTCAGTGTATGGCGCAGGGGTGCGCCAGCTTACTGAAACCATATTGTTTTAGACTTAGAAATAATGCAACAACGGCTGGCATAATTCAATTTGTACTAAATTACCAATAATGAAGAATTGTTCAATTATGCGGTCACCAACTATAGCGGTCCAAACGTTAATCTTCTGTACTACGTTCATCCAGTGCGGGTGATTTCGTGACCACGTACAAGAATTTTGTTTATTTAATATCTCACTATGACAAAACGTAGCTTCATCTGAAGATGCTATTCTTTTATAAGGGCAGGACTGTTATTGCACAATTCCATTAAAGTTTCACAGAATTGTAGTCATTTGTTAGGGTCGTTTTCTAATAGTCCTTGCACGAATGACACTTTATATGGTTTTAACTTATGTAATTTTAAAATATTCACCACTGATTTTTGGCATATCTCATTGTCTAAGACAAGTTGAGTGCTAAAAGGACGAGGGTCTTCTTCAATACGAAGTAACGCATTTAGTGCTGTATTTGAATGTCCAAAGCTTTAGCAACTTCTGACACTATCCGTTGGTTTTAGGCACATGCTTATCAGGATGCATTTGACTAAGAGGAGGCACACACCTTCGTAGCATCGCTCCCAATCACTATATCCACGCATTATCAATGTTTTAATTCAATTAGAAGAGCTATTTATTGAGATAACCCATCGTTCAATAAGTCCCAAGGCTAACTACTAAAACAAAACTTTTTGGCAAAATTCTTTTTTATTCATCAACACAATCTGTTTCAACTGCGATACAATCATCCCAGCCCTTTTCTAACTTTTTATAACATGTGTGTAGAACGATATATCTTGGGCTTCAAAAGCGTGTAATCACCTAAGGCCACATCTGGAGAATACGGTGGATAAAGATGCAATTAGAAGCCTAATTCGTGTCGTTTGGCCATCGTTTTCAACGACTTGTGACACCGTGCATTGCATTGATGAAGATCATTTTTTTCTTCTTCATTTTTAACCGTTTAAACGCACCAATAACGCCATTTAATATTCGGTATTGATGATGTTAGCCTTTCAAGGTAGTTAATAAATATTTTGTCGTGCGCATCCCAAAATACAGAGGCCATAACTTGGCCGGCAGAATGTTGTGTCTTCGGCCATTTCGGATGGCTTTCACCGATTGCTCTCCACTCAGCCGACTGCGGATTTGATTCGAGAGTGAAATGGTGAATCCATGTTTCATCCATTATCACATAGCAACGTAAAAAGTTCATTTTATTTTGAGTAAACAGTGCCAGATACCGTCCTAAATCATCGATACGTTGTTTTTTTGTTCCATTGTGAACAAAGCGGCACCTAGTTGGAAAAAAAACTTTTTCGTGGCCAAATTTTGATGTAAAATAGTGAAAAAACTTCTAGTTGCTATCGTAATGAACTCAGCCATATCACGCACTTTCACTTTTCGATCTTACATCACGATTTTCAGGACTTGCTTGATGTTTTCTTGAGTCACTGCTTAGTTTGGAAGACCAGAGCATTCAACATCATTTGTGCCCGTACGATGGTGAATGGTGAATCCATGTTTCATCCGTTGTCACATACCGACGTAAAAAGTTCATTTTATTTCGAGTAAACAGTGCCAAATACCGTCCTAAACCATCGATACGTTGTTTTTTTGTTCCAATGTGAACAAAGCGGCACCTAGTTGGAAAAAAGCTTTTTTGTTGCCAAATTTTGATGCAAAATAGTGAAAAAACTTCTAGTTGCTATCCTAATGAACTCAGCCATATCACGCACTTTCACTTTTCGATCTTACATCACGATTTTCAGGACTTGCTTGATGTTTTCTCGAGTCACTGCTTAGTTTTGACGACCAGAGCATTCAGCATCATTTGTGCCCGTACGATCACATTTCAAATCAGCATACCTCCGACAAATAATTGGTTTGAACGAAGCAGAGGCTTCAAAATCCAATAATCACTGGGAGCCAGATCTGGAGAATACGATAGATGAGGAAGCATTTTGAAGCGCAATTCGTGTAGTTTGGGCATCATTTTCAATGACTTGTGACACAGCGCATTGTCTTGGTGAAAGATCACCTTTTATTCATCATTTTTAGCTGTTTTTCACCGATTTAGACTTTTAAACGCACGAATAACGCCATGTAATATTCGCTATTGATGAGTTTTCCCTTTTCAAGGTAGTCAATGAATATTATGCCGTGTACATCCCAAAATACAGAGACTATAACCTTGCCGGCAGACTGTTATGTCTTCGGACGGCTTTTCTCCACTCAGCCGACTGCCGATTTGATTAGGGAGTGAAATGTTGAATCCATGTTTCATCCATTGTCACATATCGACGTAAAAAGTCCATTTTATTTCGAGTAAACAGTGCCAAACACTGTTGTTTTTGTTTCATTGTGTGCAAACGCGTCCCCCATTTGGAAAAAAGCTTTTTTGAGGCCAAAGTTTGATGCAAAATAGTGAAAACACTACCAGTTGATATCATAATGAACTCAGCCATATCACGTACTTTCAGTTTTCGATCTTTCATCACGATTTTCAGGACTTGCTTGATGTTTTCTTGAGTCACTGCTTCATTTGGACGACCAGAGTATTCAGCATCATTTGAGTCCATACGATCACGTTTTAAATCAGCATACCACCGACAAATGATTAGTTTCCACGGAGCAGAATCCAGATAACACTTTTAAAACCATTGTTGAACTCGAACTGTGTTTTTTCCCACTACAAAGCAATGCTTTATCAATGCACAAAAGTCGGTTTTTCCATTGTTTTCAAAATTGCACAAGTAGCGTCACTTAAATCACTATAACTTAGTATGTTATGGTCCAATTGTCATAAAATTTTGACACATATCCTTTGAAGGTTGGTACTTCTTAGAAATCATAAAGATTTTTCATTAAGGCCACCATCTCTGGGTTAGTCCCGCGACTTATTGAACGATCCCGATATTTTCCTCACCTTTGACAAATTATAAGCAAATGTGACAACTAACACATGCCATTAGATTTTCATTTGTATTTTTTGCTTCTATTCGCGTTAAATTGATTTTTTACATTAATATTCTTTAGAATCATTTTGGTGTTTTTCTTAAAAATTAGTACACAATGTTTACATGAATAGAAAAAGTAAAAAATCGCGCATCAATGAAAGAACAAAAATGGTATATTATAATTTAAAAAATTACCTTGTGACGTCACAGAACTGCCGCCATTTTGAAATGAAAGAACTTCGTACCACCACTTCCCATCTTCTGTATCCAACATTTTTTTGTAAGTTGAATAATAACGTCCACGTCGAAAGGTTTCCATTCTTTTTACTAACCCTGTATATAACGGTATAAGTGTATAAAGTTGAAATTCAATCCGTCCATCATTCTAACATTAATAATGTTAGTTAATGTTTCTTTGCTCTGTTTGATATCCAAGTTCTTCAACTGCCTGATAATTATCTAATTATACACTCGCAAATTGTATATTTTAATAATTCACAATTTTATTCACAGAGTGCTTCAGAATTAAAAATTGGCATTTAAATGAAAATGTTTAGCTGAATATAAAAAAAGCTTACTGGGCAGTACTAACATGCTAGAATTATATGCAAAGAATAGCAAGCTTAGATTTATAACATTACTTATGCTACATTAGCAAACCGAACTTTCAAAAAGAATATGTTACGACTGCTGTGACGGCCCCTTGAAATACAGTTACTTTGATAAAATTTTGAAAGAGCTCGATTTCAGGATTGTAGTTTCAAAAAGGAATTAGTAAATAAAGCGATTTTTATAGTTAACATCCCTAAAGCAGTTTCTGATGTTGACTCAAAGATTTCGACGTAAAAGAGCTAAAATATGTTAATCAGATTTTACAATTTTCTCTCTAACCGTAGCCACATAATCCGATTAGAAACTTGTGGGTTTATCAAAGGATTCTAATAATCATGCTGCTTAGTTGCACTGTAGTTGTGAAAAGGTTTAAAAGTGTTTTGAATGTTGAAATGCCAACATGTTTTTATGTATTCCTGTGTTCTAAATTATATAAAAGTAATTTTAAAAATTGTTTTTTATAGCTTTTACGTCACAGTCAAATTGTATTCTACTATTAAAATATGTTTACTTAGAATTAATTATTGTCTAGTAATATATAAATTTTGTATCCAAAATATGCAAATGTTGAAAGTGTCATATTTGATTTTAAAATGTGTCATACCTAGGAGCTTATAAAAACTGAAAATTGTTAATTTCCACATTTAAGAGTAAAAGACTTGAGTTTAGATAGTCAGATTAGCAATCATAGCTATTTTAAGGAAGTTAGATACAGTAAAAACCTTCTCCAATCAACTTAAATTATTTCAAAATATATTTTTAGCTTGATTTGAGGCTTATTTGCCACAAACGTAAATGTTGGGGTAAAACAAACGTGTAAATAGAATTTAACTGGACGGATAAAACACAAATTGCAAAACAGTACTGTAAATAAAATATACAAACGCTCGATCGGGACCCGAGCAACGATTTCCATGAAAATTTTAAACAAATTGGAAAAAATGAAACATTATACTAAAGTAAAAATGGGGAACACAAATGTATTTATTAATTTTGATTTTTGTCAAAAATGACCTCTGTATAATAAATTTTTGACGTCACAATGCGCATTGCGTGTCGTGCTGGTATAAGCTTAAATAGGGAAAGTTATACTGTTTTTCTCCCTTATCATAATAGCTCATTCTTTTTTAACTTCTTAGATTGATCTTTCTTACTTTTTATAAGTTTGTTACGTACCTATTTTTAATTGCATGCTAAGCTGTGCTTTTACTATATTTTAACCTTTTTACTTTCGTTTAGGTCAACGTCCACCTTAATTACACCGGCCTGCAAGTTCAGAATTTGCGATCATTATATTTTTAATTATAGGTAATAAATTAGAGAATTCATAAAAGAAATCTTGATTTAAGTGCGGCTTTATAGGCACTAAAACTATTAAAAAGTACAGCAGGCCGGTGTTACTTGTTTATTTGCAAATAGCCCCACCTAATAATATTAATTAGATGGCTTTTTTAATTGCTCTAATATAATTTTATGACATTATTTTGCAGTAATAAATAAAAATAAAGTAATTTGTTTATATAATGTTATACGTATTCGCTGAAAATCATGTAATTAATTTAATTATTAAGCTAACTTGTAGAAATCGCTCGTTTTGTAATTTTTCTGTTTAACACAGAGTAGCTATATCTGAGCTTTAAAGTTTCCTCTTCTACTATAGTGCTTTCTGCTGAATTTGACGAGCTTTTGGCATGGTACCGTATTTAGATATGTATTTAACAATATTAGTAAATAGAAATAAGGTAGATCTAGATAAGTATTTTGGAACACTAAAATATCTTAGTAAAATCAGACAGACTGAAAGTTCTATTATACATCACAATTACATCATGTAAAGCTAATACATTGTTTTTAGTGAGCAACACTTGGCTAACCGTAAGTAATTAAAAATCATGAACATTCGCATACTACATGATGTCCCTCTCATTCATGCAAACCGTAAATCTCGATTGCAACGATAGAAGTTAAATTATATATTGCAGTATCTTTCATAAGCTTCAAAATGTCACATTCTAGAAATCATGCCGATCCTCTTTCACTTTATCATTAAATAAATCTTGCAATAAAAAATAATAAGAAGAGCTTTCGACGACCAATCGAATGAAAGAAGACGGAGTAGCAAATGTTATAATATATTATTATGGTATAGAAACATGCCCAGAGTTAATAGAAAAAAGGAAGGAAAACTTTCGTTTTTATCATTCTAATAAGGAAAGACGAGTTCCAATTTATGTTTTGATGCAAAACAGGCGATATCTAAGATTGCAGAACAGTAAAATCTTATATCGGAATTGGGAAACTAAATAAAAGTTAGCATTGCTATACGTAGACAAAATACAAATTTTTCAGAAATATGGAATAATGTGAACAAATTTTACTAATTATGCCGAATGCACACAAGCTGTCGAATTTCTATTCATAGTTGTAACTAAACGTAAGTGCCGCTTGCGAATTTGATTTCTATGTCGCATAAATACAGTGAGTATCAAAAGCACAAATTACTTTAATTCCTAGTAGGGTGATTCCATGCCAAGTGGTCTAAGGGTATCAGCTCAACCACTAAGATTTTGTTCAAATTTGGTATGTAGGTTTTATACATGACCAAAGGAAATTTCACAAATTTGTAGCTCACAATTTTTAATACTTGATGAGCAACATCCTCTTAAATAGAGGCTGATCAAATCTTTCGGCGACATCTCTAAACTTTTTCCCATTTCTGCAGGACTGTAATTCAATGAATAAGTATGCAAAAGGTATGAAATTTGACAAAATTGTCTAGCAGTATATATTATTTAAATTCTGAAAATTTGAAGCCAATTGATTGGTTCAGTTGTGTTACAAGGGCCACTCAAAGTCTTCACTAAATTTGTCGCGACAAAATTTTTCTCAGGTTTAGTTGTTTAGTTGAATTATGAAGCCCTTCTTTTGTCATTTTGTTGTATAGCAGCTTCGTGATAGAACTTACAAGTTTAGCTCTTTTGCTTTCGTAGTTTTTAAGGCAATTGAGGGTAAAGTTAACATAAAAAGCTTTTGCTACAAATTTAAGTGATTTTTAAGCTTCTATACCTCAGGAAGAACACCTGATCGATAGTTTATTTAAGTACTATTAGAAAGAGCATATTTTTCTCTACAAAATATCAATTTTCCAGAATTGCTTTTTTCCTTGACTGTCTAAAATTGTTTAGTAAAGTTTCTCATGCGAGATGTAATTACAAATCAGTTAAACCATATAAAATACTTTTGATGGTTCAGTTTTGCCATTTTTCAATTTATGGTAGACCGTTTGTGTTGATTATTAGTGTTTTAACTCGATGATATTTAACTATTTAAACTATTATGCCACTTACTTTTACTTAAGAAACGTTCTGTTGTGCTTAGGACCTTGCAATTTATAAATTAGAGTTTAAGGTGACTTATGAAGTCCTATGCTTGTAAGAATAAAACTAATATGCAATAAAATATGATTAAACTTTAAACATACTAGGTCCTAGATCCTAGTATGTATATGGTTTAATCAAATCTTGCATATATTAGAGAATTTCATCATTCTAAATAATTTTTATATTTAACTTTAAATGCCTTATGGATCCAACAATGTGTGAAGAAAAACTGCCAGTGTGCACTTTTGGTAATTTTTATGGTTCAAATTTCCATTTACTTACCTATAATTCAAGCAAAATGGTGAAAAACATCCGTGATCTAACTACTGGACAAAACTTTGGCGATGAAGTTATAATTTGTCTTCACCATGAACCATGTTGCTGACAAAATTTGAATCCCTGCAAAAGTCATGTTGTAACCGTTCTTCAAAAAAGAATCACCATGTTCGAAAATATTTGTGACGTATTACTAAAAGTCTCACAAATCAGCTGAAGCCTTTCAGTAAGCATGGGCAAACTGTTCTTTGGAGCTGAGTAACAAAGTGGATACTGTTGCAGGTTCAACGTCATCTGATGAGGATGTTCAGATGGGTGTGTGTGAAAAGCTTAACAGTACTTTGAGTTCTCTTGGTGTTTCCCCTCTTAAATTGTAGATAGTTGGCAAACGTGATTTGAAAGGCTATGTCAAACGCAAAGTTAGCCAAGCATAAAGCTTAATAAGCAGTCAAGTAGCATCTGCTAGTGGTTTAGATAGTAATGAAATACTGCCACAGAACGATTCAGGTAGTCAGGAGTGCATGAATTGCACTGATTACTCCCAGATATTGTCAGAGTTAAAAGAAAAAATGCGCACCTAAACACATGCTGAGAAAATTCAGATTCTAACATTGGCACCAAAGTTGGTCCATTAAAGAAACCACTGCAGAATTTTGAGTTTCAGAGAGAATGGTCAAAACAGCTAAAAAGTTGAAAAGTGAAAAGGGTGTACTAGCTGCACCAAATAGAAATAGGGGCAACTTCTTGCTGATAAGGTGAAAAATCGAGTCCTTAATATTTTTGAAGATGAAGAGTTCAGTAGGCATGCAAGACCTTGTTTCTGTCAGAGTTGACGGAATAAGAGTCCAGAAACGAAAACGGCTGTTGCTAAGCAACTTGAAAGAAATGTTCATTGCTTATCAAGAGAAATACGGCCAAGAAATCGGCTCTTTTAAATTCTGTGAACGCATGCCAAAATGGCGCATCACATTTAGCTGCTTGGGTGTCCACTCAGTGTGTGTTTGCACAATTCATCAAAATTTCAAATTAATGATAGCTAGCAGCATCATTGATGAGGACTACGAAGTACTGAGGGTATGACAGTATGTAACACTGAAAAAAAACTTGCACCCTTCACCAGTGTGGGAGTTGCCTAGGAAAAAATGCAGTTGAATCACACCTAACTGAGTTGTACAGGAATTTTGATCCAAACAGTGGGTGCAAACTGATCGTGCATTGCTTGAAAATAATCAAGTGCCAGTTGATGATTTTGTCACAGAGTTGGCATCAAAAATCTCTGACTTGACCATCATCACTTTTTCTCAAAGAATCAAACACGGTATCTCAAAACCGTGAAAAAAAACCTGAAGCGAGGTGAAGTAGTGATACTATTTGATTTTGTTGACAATTACTCATTTGCTGTACAAAATTCTGTTCAAGGTTTTCATTGGGACAACAGTCAAGCAACTGTGCATCCGTTTGTGGTGTACTTTGTTGAAAATTGACAAATACAATGCACAATTTTTGCATAGTCAGTGACAGCTTGAGGCACGAAACAAATACTGTTCATGTTTTTTTGGCAAAAGTTCTGGAATTATTGAAGCAACATGTAGCCAATCTGCAAAAAACCATGTACTTGAGCAACGGATCTGCAAGTCAGTACAAAAATTTCAACAATTTCATCAATTTATGCCATCATCACAAAGATTTTGGTGTATATGCTGGGTGAAACTTTTTTAGAACCTGCAATGGAAAATCAACTTGTGATGGAATTGGAGGTTCTGTGAAATGATTGTCTGCAAGGACTAACTTATACCGCCCAAAAGAAAATCAAATCCTCACACCTCTTGGATTTTACACATTTTGCGAATAAAACTTAAACAAAATTTTATTTATTTTTGTTACAAAGGCTAAAATTGTATCAGCCAGATCTGCTCAGGAAGAAAGATTTTCTTCAGCTCCCAGAATTGCTGGAACAAGAGAAAATCACCAGTTCATTCCAATTGATTTGCGAAAAGTTCAAGTGAAGAAGGTGTCTGGAGATGTGATGTCATTCATTGCCACAATTGCAGAATTAACTGATGATTCTCCAGAATTTGAGGTTTCATCAATGCAACTGGGACAGTATGTTGTATGTACTTATGACAACTGCTGGTGGGTTGGCAAGGTTTGTGAAATCTCAATTGAACAGAATGATGCACGATAAGCTTCAGGCACCCTCATGGCCCATTCAGTTCATTGCATTGGCCAAATCGAAAAGACATGCTGGATCGCTAATTAGCATATTATAACAAATCTTCCTGTGTCTTCTGCAGCATCATTGAGTCAGCACTACAGCTTCCTAGACAAAGTCATTCAAAAAATTGATGACAAATTTAAATCAATGCAATTTTGATTTGCTGCTATTCTGTTAATGCTAGACTTTCGGCTCGGGAGCCATAAAGACACCCACAAGAGACTTAGGAACCTTGGCAAAGTAACCTAAAGCCTTGAAAACCTATATAACTCCCTCAAGAGGCTTGAGAACCTTCAGAAAGTAATCCACAGGCTTGGGGACCTTGAAGAAAGCCAGTAAGACGCTTGAGATCGTCAGCTAAGAACCTAATAGGCTTAGTAACCTATGAGAAACCCATACAGGCTTGGAAACCTGGAAAACAGTACCCCATCTGTGGCTAGACTTGCCTGGGTATCCGGCGTGGCTCCTTGGCGATGAGGATACCAATTTCATTTAAAATTGGACTAACGCAAATTTTCCATTTTATTTTCCACTTTGGGACTTGTAAGAGGTTGTCAAATTGTCCTGGTTATAAAACTGAAACGTTATCATTCAACAAAAGATTAGAACAAAATTGCATCATTGGCTGGCAAGTATTTAATTACATGTACCCCTGTTTTCCTAAATTCACAGTTTTGTACAAAAGAAGAACCAAATATGTGCAAATTATAATCAAAGTATATTAATATAAATTTGATTTGATATGAGAGTTCGTGAGAGAAAGTTTACTAAATAATTTTACACAGTCAACTAAAAAAGAAATCCTGAAAAATTGATATTTTATAGAGAAAAACATTCGATTTCTAATGGTACTTAAATAAACTATGGATCACGCGTCCTTCCTGAGATATACAAGCTCAAAATTGCTTAAATTTATAGGGAAAGTTTTTTATGTTAACTTGACCCTCAATTATCTTAAAAACTATGAAAGAAAAAGCTAAAACTTGTAAGTTCTATCGTGAAGCTGCTGTACAACAAATTTACAAAAGAAGAGCATCCTAATTCAATTATATGAAAAGATATGGCTATCTAAACCTGAGAAAAATTTTGTCGCGACAAATTTAGTGAAGACTTCGAGTGCCCCTTGTAGCACAACTAATAAATCAATTGGCCTTAAATTTGCAGAAGTTAAATAATATAAACTGTTAAACAATTTTGCAAAATTTCAAACCTTTTACATTTTTCATTGTATTACAGTCCTGCAAAAATGGCAAAAGATTAGAGATTTCACCAAAAGATTTGGACAGCCTCCATTTATGGGTATATTCCTGATCAAGCATTAAAAATTGTGAGCTACTCGTAAAAATTTGTGAAATTTCCTTTGGTCATGTAGAGAAAGCTACATACCTAATATGAATAAAATGTGAGATGGTCGAGCTGAGGTCATATAAGAACTTAGGCCACTTGGCATGGACTTACCGAGTAGCGAACTTTCATCTGAAATAGGTGAATTGTCTCTTATCTAATTTTTCTCGTAAACACATTTTTTTCAACATTAATTAACGAAAAATAGATATTTAAGTGGTTTTCAAGATGCGTATATTTTCATATTACTTTTTGCAGCTCTCTTCCGATTTTTCGAACCAATTTCCTTAATAAAACATAAGGCGCTGAAATAAATAATTACTACCTAATTAATACTTGCATAATAAACAACTCACTTTTGATAATGTGGAATTCTAGCCGTTAGTTTAGTGAATCTACTGTATTAAGAATTAAAAAGAAACGCAACTTAAGGATTGTTCCTTCATGTTGCGTAATAGCAGGATGGATTTAAAATTGAGATACAACTGAGTTGTTTAAGAAAAAAGTTACGGACCTAAAACGTGAGAAAATCGGCAGATGATGAGTGCGTTAGAAAAGTAGAGTTTCGGAGCTCAAAACCACTTCGTCGTGAGCATGCAGCAATATTGAATTTGTTTCAATATAGTAGATGAAAGCCGGTGCCCAAAATTGCTGTTGCGAACAAGGACTAATATCAAAAGCTCCTAGAATTGCATAAAGAAAACCAATGAAAAGTTGATTTTTATAATCAATGAAGGAATACCGACGATCTCAGTGAAATCCACTGCCAATTGGTATATTGTTTCGTCTCGTGAGGAAAACACAAGCTGCTAATATAAAATTTAAATCAGTAACTAAAGAATTATTAACGAATAAAGCATATTACATCATTGACTATGCTTTATCGATAATATTTAAGAAATAGGTCAGGTAAAAATGTAAGATATACGAGGGGCGTTCAATATACTCTCCATATGGGCATGAAGGAAACAACAGAAAATTCTGAATAAATTTTATTTTTCAATGTAGTCCCCATAACTCAATACACTTGTTTGATCGGGAAACTAACTTTTCAATACCATGTAAAAAATAATTTTCCTCTGTGTACGAAAAATGTGCGTTAATTGCCACCTTCAGCTCTTCATCATCGGAGATTTTCTTGAGGTTGGGCAACAGAAAGTAATCGCTAGGGTAAAAATTGGGGCTGTAGGGTGGATGTTTGATTTCTTCAAAACCACAATCTCGCACAGCAGCCTTGGCAACACGCCCTGTGTGAAGCGGTGCGTTGCCGTGGACGAGCAATACACCTGCAGTCAATTTTCCACGCCTTTTCTCTTTAATTGCTTCCCTCAAATTACGCAGAGTGTTTGCGTAAGGTGCGGCAGTAATACTGTGGCCTTTTTTTGTGTACTCAATCAGTAAAATACCCTTTGGGTCCTAAAATAATGAGGCCATGAGTTTTCCGGCTGATAGAGTGACTTTTTTATGCCACTGCTTGGACTCTTACTTGCTCTGAGGATCATAACGATAAACTAACGTTTCATCTCCAGTGACAGTCCGGTCGAAATACTCGACAAATTTTTACCACAGAGCTCCAAAAGCTCCCTATGGAACTCGACCCGCACTTGTTTCTGAGGCGCGGTGAGCATTCGTGGCACCCATCTTGCACTGACCTTTGATAGGCTAAGATAGTTATGAAGGATAGTGTGAATGGTACCCACAGATAGCTTAGTCATATCTACTAACGTTTTGACCTTTATACGGGCATATTCAAGTACAAGTTTCTCAACAAATTTCACGTTTTCCTCAGTAGTGGCACTAACCGGCCCGCCGGCACGGAGGTCGTCTTCAATGCTTTCTCTACCCCGTTAAAACTCACTTGACCACTTCGGAACGGCGGATAATGAAGGAACAGAATCTTGATAAGTAGCCACCATCTCTTCGCGAATGATTTTTTGGGGTTTCCCTTGTTTTTTAAGGAATTTTATACAGCTCTATGCTCGATTTTCCGCAACATTGTCGCTTCAGTCATTTTGATCGTGTTTCTCCAAGGATATCTAGAACAATAATGATGATAATGAATTGAAAATTTGTATTTATACCCCTAGGGAGTGTCATTTGGTATTGAGATAATTTCAAAACCTTTATGATTACTAAATCGCCCCGATACCGAGAACACATTGAACTCTCCTCGTAGCAATACCAGAATAAAATCAGACGTCCTTCATATGGCATCATACCAATTCTCCAGAGCATCTGCCGATTAGTTTGTGTTTAACAATCAGTAAAAGTGTACATCTTGTATTAGTTTCACTAGAATGGAAAAAGCGATTTTCACGTTCTCGTTAAACATTATTTTCTGCAACAGAACAAGAGCTTGACAAATATTACCCGAACTCAGTGCCATAAATTAAAATGATTTAAAATTAGTTTAATGATTTTCGTTGTGGTTGTACGAGTGTTTGCAATGTTGAGCAGTTTGGCAGGTCAAACGATGCCCGTACACCAGAAATGATAACAAAAGTGCATCGTATTGTGTTGGCAGATAATCGCATTAAGGTGCATGAAATTGTGCCGATTGGTAGACTGGTTTCAATATTACATGACGATTTTGAAGTTTTATGCAAGACGAATGTCGCGTTTATTAACAGTGGATGAAAAACGTAACCGTTCAACGTCTTCGGAGTAATGTCTGAAACTGTTTGAGCGTAGCACGTCCGAAGTTTTACATCATTTATTACTGTTTATGAGATTTGAATTCACTACTATACTTTGAAAACCAAAAATCAATCGAAAGAATAGGGAGAAGTTAGTTCAAGTGCGCAAAAGGAGGCAAGTTATGGAACTGTTTTTTGGGGTGATTGCGAGATAATTTTCATTAACTGCCTTCAAAAAGGTAAAATAATATTATTAGTCGTTGTTAGACGAGCTGAATAAAAAAACCAAAGAAAATCGGCCACAATTATCTAAGAGAAAAATGTTGTTTCACCATGATAACGCATCAACACATGCTTCAGCTATTGCAACTGCAAAAACATGAATTGCATTTTAAAATGCTTATGATTATCTTCTATTACCAAACATTAAAGTTTAGTTTGCTGGTTAGAAATTCTCATTCAATAAAGAACTGATCGCCGAGATAGACATGCATTTTGTAGACCTTGATTAATCTTTGAATAAGTGTATTAGTTCGAGGAGAACTGTGTTGAAGAATGAAATGTCTGGCGCCAAAAAACAACAGCTTGTTTCATTTTGCCTAACTTATTGAACTACCCTCGTATATATTTAGTACTTTTTCTTCTTTTAACGTATTACGCCTCATACATTTTTTGCGCTCATCTTATGTTATTATACCTTTCAGTAATAGTAGAAGTTCTGTGTGATGTAATGGATCAACAAAGATTATTATTATTATTAGACCATACATTTCTAAGAAAACGTTGAAACAGGAACATCTCTTTTTAGTAATGCTTCAAGTTCCAGCTAAAGATCTTGGACGTTTCTGCAATGCCCTTTTAAAAACATTTAGTGTCTTGCAACACTAATTACAACCGCCTCCTAGATCACTTGGAATCACTGCTTTGGACTTTTTCCTCGATGACCTAAAGAGTAGGGTGTATCTACGAAACTAAGAATTTTGGATAAACTCAAAGGAAACGTCCAGACCTATCTAAAGCGTGTGACATTGAATTTTATCCTGCGCTTGGAGAAGTGCTGTGACATGTGGGTGCCATTTCTCTTATACTATATTTCATTACAAATCTCCAATTATTGTTATTTATTTGTCGTCGTTAAATATAAAAATTGTCAAAAAATTATTAATAATTTAAAATCGAACATGGATGTTAAGGCTCACTGTATACTATGTATGATTAATTAGTATCTTAAAATATTTTAACTTTCTAGAAAAATAAGAGCAAGTATAGCAAATATTTTAGCTAAAATTTTAGTTATGGCAGTTATGGCAAATTAAGAAGATGCTCAAAAACAGCCTACATTTACGATCTGGTTACATAATTTTCTTGATGTATTCCTTTAATCTCGACGGAAGCGAGTGTTAAGCCGGATTAAGTCGGGGGAAAACTTGCAAATGAGCCTTCTTCTGTAATGGCGGAGTAAAATCATGGATCCTGTACGAGTATGATTTTTGATACTTCAAAAATCTTTACTGGTAGCTTCGGCAAAATTCCAATAGGCAGAGCCAAATTACCGTAGCAGTTAAAGCCAAGAGAGCCAAGGGAAGCTTTGCATTCAGAAGCCTGAGCTACACAACAAACATTGTTATGTCCCGATTTTCTCTGAAGAAAACTACATAAATATAATCAAGAGGTTTACTTATCACACTTTTCACATCGCAGAAGGGAGGCAATTATACTACCACTATTAAAACTTAAGTTCCCTCAATAGATAAATATTTAGCTCAATATTGTACAGTGAAATTATAGCAGTTTTGCGACCATTTGTAGTGAAGAATGGAGGCGTATTCAATAGTACATTCCCAGATCAAAACAGCGATCGACTAATAATAACGTCTGGGAAAATAAATTCAAAGGGTTCTGTCTTTTTAGGATTAGAAGGTGAAACTGTGGAAAATTATCTTCCAAAAGATTACGAGGCTCGTCCAGAAAGTAAAGAACCTTTTGCTATAACTAAGAGAAAACAAAAGATACCATCAGATACCATCACAAAACTTTATTTACATCACAGCACCTTAATCTATTTTTCGATGTAATCGCCGTAGTTGTCAACGCACTTGTTATATCGTGTAACCAGTTTTTCGATAGCAATGTTGAATTTTTCAGCCGTGAAAGATCGGAGTCATAATGTTACTGCTTGTTTGAGGTTCTCGTCATTGTCAAACTGTTTTTTGCCAAAAAACTCCTTCAATTTCGGAAACAAATATAAATCACTTGGTACCAGGTGAGGGCTATAAGGAGGATACCCGAAGATTTACAACCCAAGTCTTTGAAGTTCTTGCTGTGTTTGTGCACTGATATGAGGTCGAGCATGGTCGTGGATCAAAACCACCTTTGACGACAACATTTCGCGCCTTTTGTTTTGAATGGCGCGCCGAAGGCATGTCAGACTTTCCATGTACGCCGCAAGTTTATTGTTTCACTTCACGTTTGGCGGGATTTTCTATTGACATAGCCATTTTGAATCATCACAAAACACACAAGCGTCACCTCACCGCAACGGAACTCGGCTCACAGTGAGGCGGGAACCCGAGCTGTCTGGCGCACATTCAATCGCGGTGATGCGAAAATGTCCTTTACTTTCTGAAAGATCCTCGTATAAAGCTCACTGTATCATTTTAACAAATTAAGTAAGACTAAATGGCCTAATACTACGTTGAAATAGAGTTTTCGTAAAGATATGTTTCAACTGAAATCATAAATGTAATGCTAAAGTATTTTCTGTAGAATAGTATTTTTCTATTAATGGGATAGCTCAAATAACTTCGGATGCATATTTCAAGAACTTTGAACAAATGTTCTCTAAAATTGAAAAATATCAGCATAATTTTTCAATGCATTCTCATCCGACGAGCGTTCACATATGAACGAGAATCTAGTTGTCCTGAGCATAAAAAACAATGGACGAGGATTATTTACGTTTATTATTGATAGTACTGGTATCCCGCTTCATTTCAACAGTCAGTCGTTATCATAATTTCAGTGTTGTACATCGCATAACTGTCAAATTTTTGGCGAAGGAAAATGCTATTCCGTCTGAAATTTCTACCAACACAGTCTGGGAATGAATGTTCTACCAAACAAGGGTGTTTCAATAAGGACGAGACGGTATGGAGAACAAAGGTCATGTTTGGCGGCCAAGAACGTCGGTGGCCCTGATAATATTTGAACTGATCGTCGGATAACTGTAAGAAGAATGTCACGATGTTTATTAGCATAGAAAGTGCTGAATATAATTTGTTTATAATTAGTTGCAATACAGTGTGCTCAGTCCAAAGCGGGTTTCATGTGTCCCAACACTAGGATAAAACAAAATTCATTTAGTAACAGTTATACAATTGTTGCAACGATGCGAACGACAATAGTACAAATTTTTAAATTATGTTGTAACCACAGAAAGGACCTTGATCCACCACTTCGTTACTGAGTCAAAACGATTTTGTATGCAATGGAAACATGTAGATTTTCTACCTCCAAAAAAAGCGAAATTAGTGCCTTCTGCAGGAAAGGCTATCAGCGGCCTTTTTGGGGATTTGTAAGATATACTGTAAGTAGATTTTCTCTCCGACAAAAGAACGGTTATACACAATATTGTCTAATACGTACTTCTAACTCAAAAGGAAAAGCCAGTAATCTGCACGAAGCACAGGAAACGATAGGATTTCCTCAGAGACAATGCACTTATCCATACGATGGCCAACATTTGCAGTATTAGAAAAATTAAATTGGCTCATTCTGCCCTATCCTTATAGAGTGGTGGTTGGTATATTTCTGATTACTCTCTGTTCGGATCACTGAAGGACTTTATCAAGGGATCAAAGGTTCAACAATAATGATGGAATCATTGTAGCTGTACGTGGTTGGAAACGAGGGCAATCAAAAACCTTCTATAAAAATAGTATGTGACGTACCAAAACGTTCGCTGAAATACAGTCCAGAGAAGCTGAATTAACACGTTCATTGCCAATCTCGCGATATCACGTGATGCGAGTTCTTACTAAACGGCCGATCACGCGTTATCGCGTGAACGCCACTATCAAGTTTCAAAGCGTTAGAGTATAGCAGCCACAGCAAAACGGCGCCTAATATTTATATTAACTACTAGGGAAGGGAAGGGATAAAAAAATTTGGCCACCACGCGAAATTCCAATTTTCAGCTTGGCAATGAACGTGTTAAAAAATAGTGGGCTAGAATTTGTGTGAAATCTTATGGGCGCATCGAAATGCTTAAATCAACTCGAGTAGGGATAATTGCAGCATCACACCATTAATGCTACTAATGAATTTTATTCAATGAAAACTGTTCGATGTTTTCATCCAATTCCGAAAAAAGAAGCATTCGTTAGACGCAAACTTTGGTTTTGCGCCACCAACCATGATATCTTATGTGGGCTCTACATACTTTAATTATAAAACTAATAAATATGTTCTAGGCAAATTCTCGTTCAGATTGGAACACGCCTCGTAAATAGTGTGATGATACTATATTTTGGGTTCAACATTAAAAGCATGTTTAGAAATCTTCAGCTTCTCTTAGCCCACAAAGGATGTAAGATAACCATAGACAATCAAACCTACAATTTGAAAAAGAAGGTTTCTCAGATGGTATTTGAGACATTACTGAATATTTCCCATCAAAATACATGGTGAAATCTAAGATATCATGAGGTTCATAAACCAGCGCAGAATAGAAAAAGATAAAAAAAACAACGGTCATTACTGCTTTACTAAATCTCTATGGCATTATAGCAAAGAGGTAATTTTTTTCTTTGATGGAAAATTAGAGATCAAAAACTGTCTGTACGTTTTTATTGGTCCTAACAGCCTCCACCGTGAATAAAATTTAAAGTTTGGGATGAAATAGTAAGAAGGCCAAGTCTGAACTGTAGGGTGGGTCGATATTGTGTGTTTCTATAACAAGTATGGACATAACAGCTATGTGCATGGACGCATTGTCGTGCAACGAGCTAGTTCGTCCTACCTGGTGGTTAGTTTCATAAGTTATTGTCTTAATGCAGTTTCTTCGGTTCTCAAACATCTACAAAATCAAAGATTTCCGCAAGTTTGTCGAATATAGCGGGAAGTAGTTACCATATTTTTATTAATTATTTGGTCGTCGCACGATACTCGATTTTAGACATTTCAGAAAACCTGCTGAAGTATACCTTAAATGATGGTTTAACCAAACCACTCGAAATAAAATAGAGTATACAATTGCAATAAATGTAGGTTACGTGATAGGTTGGGCTGGATCCTATTTTAACTTCCCAGAGTTATCTAAAACGGAAACTTTCGGGATTTGCCACATAATTGCTCTCTTCTATTATACATCTCAATTAGCTCGATAAGTTGTTTAAACATCAAATATGAACGACAAAGAACTAACTTACAATAAAAGGAAGTAGGGCTAAGTAAAATAACGGAGCAATAATGAAACAGTTACTGGTCATCTAAAGTGGAGAAAAATATCTTTTTGCCAAACTGAAAATAATTTGATCACTCAAACTTTAACCTCAGGAAGTGAGGTAAGCAATAAATCATAACAAGATTCGTGTATGCTTTGCCAATTCTGCTCGTATTCATATAATAGAGAAAGAGACACAAATAGCTACAATATCCACAAATAACTGGCTTATCTTTGTATCACTATACAGAGCCAGGGGGTAATTTGCAGCAGCCCTTTATCTTTAATTAGCATGTCATATCAACAATGATATTATGCCCGAAAAAGTGGAAGTAGTGGTAGGTCCTGCTTCTGCCTTGGAACAGGTAAATAACGTATTTTAATATAAAAGCTTCATTGTTTAGTAACCGTTTCGAAGACAATGTTTGTAGCGACAACATTTTCCAGAATATCTCTGTAGTTTTGAATATTTTTACCTCACCTTGCTTCCGAATTTTTTAGTGTGCTAAGCGCGTATAAAACATACTAGGACGGCGTTGTACACTAATGTAGCGTATATAAAGATGCAATTACATGTTTGGGCAAACTTGATAGTACAGCATCAGGCACTTAGATCCAGGTTAGACGATTATTTGTAAATATGTTATACATCCATCATCTACTCCGTATTTTTCATGTCAAAAAGCTTTTAGTAATCCAAATATCCGATATATAAAGAGACGCGTAGGAAGAGATAAATTGCTCACCATACAACTTGGTCTAGTTTTCTTATCTTATATGATAACGGTACTGGTTAATTAACAATCCTTGATGGGAGCTAAAAGCATTGAATTGTTGTTTTTCAATTCTATCTTCGGATGAACATGTTTTCTAACACCAATGTTCACCACACACAAGCCACTGACATTAGCCACAGCATTGTGTTTGTCGTGTGTCGATATCAACAATGTTTGTCGGTTTACTAAACACATCTATATTCATCGCATTAAACGACTAGTCGAAAACAAAAGTTACTGATATTGAAATAACAGATTCTGATGAGGACACCCTGCTATTACTGTTATTTCGTTGATTTTAGTACTGCATAAACAAGAACCGATATAGCTTGTTTACTCAGGATTAGTGCGTTCGGAAAGTTACCCGTGTATTAACATAAGTGACTGTCATAGGTCACGGGGAGCGAAAAAATTCTGATGAAAAATTTGTCGCGTCTGCAAATTGTGTTCCAAGTGTGAACAGTAGGTGACATTCCATAACACACCATTACGATAACAATTGTGTTGTGTTTGCCTCCTATTTGACATAAGAATTCGTTTATTATATTATACGCATGGCAAAGCAGCATGAAATACCAGCGAAAGTGAAAAATATGAAAAAAATAGCTGTCATAAAGACGCTATTATTTGGTGGTATGAACTTGATATATTCGTAACTAGTATAATGTAAATGTAAATTCCAAAAAATCTGAAGTTATACGGGAAAAAGAAACGCACTGCATTAGGTGACTAAAAAAGAACTACTTTATGTTTGCACCCGAATTACTTAACAGAACAGGTACTAAGACTAAGAAGAAAAATTTTTACTTCAGTACTTTTGTACCTTACTACATCTTCATCATCATCATCATTATCATCACTAATAAAATCAACCACTTCATGCAACAAAATATTGCCATCTCATTGATTTAATTATTTCTGTAAGAAGCACATAGGTACGACTATTAGATAGGCACTGCTCCATTTCATACATCATATGCACAACTTACGAGAGTAACTGTACATTTAGTTTGCTAGTGAAAAGCTGAGATATGCTAAAAGTTGTGGTCCTTCAAGCATACATCATCTATAGAGAAAAAAATCGCATCTTTGGGTAAAGTCAATGTGTCATTGTGAACTGTTGAAGAATACCATGATTAGGTCAACCCAATAAATTCTGCACCACCGATAATATCTACCATTAGCAATCTCTAAATTATCGAACAGTTATTTAAAATAAAGACATTTCCTAAGCAAATTCCAATTTTCAACGTTAACAGGAGGCTTTCATTAAGTTTATCTAAATTTTGATTATTTAATGGCCTTTCTTAACATATCGGACAAGCTTTAAAATTGTAAGCTTGACTTATAAATATAATTAAATTATGTAAACGGTAAGTAAGTTATTTTATACAAGGTGTTGAAAAATACATGAAAATTGTCGACCTGACGTAAAAACAAGGAAAAGGTCCCAGTGACTTGGGTCGGAAATATTTTGTTTTCGAGATACAAGTCGTTGAAGGAGTGTAAGAAAATAAATATTTTTTAATTTTACAAAAAACAATTGACTTAATGTCGGCTATATTCGGCCCAGTTTTATAACACCAGTTGCTTTCAGATCTACCACAACGGAGGCATCGAGGGACCTATGCGGTATGTACTGTGAAAAAGTTATTTGTGATATCGTTGCTTCACTACCCTGTACTGTTTTCAAGGAAAACTATAAAAGTGTCTAAACGCTCTTAATCTTAAAACGGCCCAACTACGTATTTTAAATAAATTTCCACCAGATGTTATTATTTTCTGAAATTTTAAGAAAGGGTACTGATGTCTACCAGTTTTAAATTCAGTTTATTGTTTATCCATTGATTGGGCATGTATTTTTAAGTCGTGAAACTTTTCGTAGATTTTATTATTTTCTTATTTATGGAAGCGTAAACCAATGAAGAAACGTCAGATTTTCATATAAAAATTCAGATTCCTTAATTGGTTCATGGTACATCTAAAGGGTGTCTATAAAGCACGATTGTTTGCGGGGTGTCAAACCTTGTATTGTTCTTCACATCCCCTTATGAATGCTCTTCAACAGTAATTGCGTTGGAGCTGATTTTAGATGTCTCTCAAAGACAAGGAGATCTAAGAAAGAATGTGCGTCGGAGTAACAATTTTTTGTCCTCTTATGCGTATCAATAAATCATCCACAATTTGTACTCAGCTTTAAGAACAAATTTATTTATGCCTTGGAAATTGGGGATGTGCCAACTATCAAGATGTTAACCAAGTGATCAGCGTGATTCAGATTGAACAGCTATGACCCATTTAAAAAAATGTTTATTAAAAACAAAAAACTTAACCTTTATATAATTCTATAACCTAGATCTACTTATTTAGCTTCGTTTAGTTCTTTCAACGCTGTTACCAATAATTTTCATATCTACTTTTAATTTTTATGTTTATAATCAACCAAAGTTCAATTTTGTCTTAAACTAATGCCAGAAATTTCTTCTATTTTTATCTCTAATTTGTTTTGTCTTACCTTTCTGCATTAAGGAGATTTTCGTGGATTTCTTAAATAGTTTATTATTGTTGTAATCTGCTACCTTGCCGAATTTGTATGGCAGCAAATTCCGTAACATTATATTTCCTATGACTAAACATTTCTTAATTGTAATTATGTTAACATATATTTTTTATGTAGTAATTCTACCTACATTCCGTTCTGTTCGAAATACTTTTAAATAATTCTAATTTTAATTTCTCATTTTACTGGTATTTCATTAATTATTTTAAAATATTTAAGACAACGATACAAATTCTTATTTAATAAAGTGTAACAGATTTTTTAATATGAAAACAAAGTAGACTTACTGCGATTACGCGTGGAACATTCAAATGTCCCCCGCGACCTTGCATTCACACCTTTTCTTAAAATTATCAATGACTTTGCTACACAATTTTGGTTCAACTCATCAATAACTCGTTGAGTCTAGTCCTTGGCTTGAAAAATCGTTCATGGATTTTTGACAAGTGCGTGATTTCACATATTCTCAAAGAAATAAGTCCCGAAGAGTTAAATCACAAGACTTCGCCGGCCTGTTTTAACCACCGTTATGAGAAATAAGATGTGCAGGAATTTTTGAGACAACAAAACATTTGTTTCGGTTGCACCGTCCATACCGTTAAGTTGAGGCCATAAAAACTTCTTTATCATATTGCGGTAACGTTCTTCAGTAACTAGTATTGCAGTTGAAGAAATACGGTCCAATTACCCCCCCCCCTCGGCCCAAAATCCGCAACATGCAGTTGCTCTTTGAGTCTATAAAGGTTGTTTGTGGATGTTACGATGGCTTTCTGTACCTGAAATCCGGCTACCTTGGGTATTTACGTACTCGTTGAGGTGAAAGTGGGATTCACGCTGAATGTGATTTTATGACAAAAACTATTATCTATTTCACTTTTACTCGTATCTAATTAACGAATTCTTGACCCTTCAAATGATCACGTGGTTGGAGTTTTTATGTTAGTTGAATTTTATAGGCATTCGGAACCAGATTTTTTAAGATTTGGTGAAATGACTTGTTGTTATGCTCGACGACGAATTGATTTACCTGGACTCATTCTAACACTATCACTTACAGCTACGTTTTCAACAGAACGGGTAGCACGAGGATACCTAGGCTATTTAACATCTAATATCGAACCTGTTTCTTCAAATTTCTTAATCAATCTCGGCACAGTTAACAAATTAGGTAAATTTCATCGACCGAAAATTCAACGCCATTTGCGAACTGTTTTCGTATTACATTCTGCGTTTATGTAGTGAGCTTTTCCAATAACAACACACTGTTCTTTCGTATAACACTCCATGACGACAACATAAATAAATGAAGCTGACAGAAGTCGCACTGATACAGACCTAATACTGGAGAACTAACGCAGAATTCAAATTTTGAATACTTTAGACACCTTTTTATGCATTGACCGATGAAGTCCATGAACAACAACAACTTTTCAATTAGAAGATGGCGTGTTGAAGAAGTATACTATAAAAATTTCCACAACACAGACGCAGATTATCTTCCACCACTTCACTTTTCTCAATTGTTACTTCAGAGTTCCGATGCTGATTTGAACATTTAAAAGTTGTGCCTTTCATCATGGCGGCGCGGTGTTGCAAACTTTTGCAATACAGATGTTCGGGTTGATAAAAATTTTTAGCAGGTCAATTATAATGTTACTCTCAAAATTGTGACTAAATCTATCATGCATTTTTGTAAATTAATTTATTTAACTTGTTAGAGAGTGTGCCACTTGTTATAAGAAATAAGCACGGCGGTTCTTTTTCATGCTATTCGCAGAATGTATGAGCGAATATTAAAATTGCGAAGCAGCACAGGTGGATTAGATGAGGTGGGCCACAGCTCAGACCAGTGCGTTTACCAAATCTAAATCCGTTGTATTTCTTATCTATGACATTTAAAAACAGTTACAACATTCGTTCCCAAGATTGTCCTGTAACAAATAATCGCACACGGCTATTAATACATAAACATTCCAGCGATTTTTGAACAAATTAGGCCATCAATAAATTAGAGAGTTCAGCACTTTTTAATGCATTTTTTAGTGGATTCCTTCAAGAAGGCTTAAGGATATTTTCTAGCTTTCTCGAATAGCGTTCGTCCTAGCGATGTAAGTTGTAAACAGATTTCTTGTACAAGTACTAATGTTTTTCAAAATATTTTATTTGGATTTATTAAATATAAGACTATGTGAAATACCACCAACAATAAACAGCTGCTTTTTCTACAATAGTAGCGATTGAATACCTTGTATTTCGGATACAAAGTTTTCCTTGATTTAACGTAACGCATACATAGCCCAAGATTTTCTACGTATTAAGGAACACTTTCTGCGTGTCAGGAGGTTCTGAAAAATATCCGCCAATGCAAGTGGAAGTAGTTTAAAATATTCAGTGCCATTTTGGTACATTATCCAAGTCTATAATGATTTGTTCCCAGCCATATTGTTGTTAGTTGCAAAATTCTTCTGTCTTATTTCGAAGTTAAAGCTTTTTGACCAATATTTATGATCAAAGTAGCATATTGAAATCAAAATTTACCAACAACACAAATTATATTAAATAATTTTACAACAGATCACCCAATAACGCTCCTGGTCTATGAAATCTAGGTTTAAAACTTTTGTTAATTTCTGATTTTCCGCATACATTTTTTGATGCCAGTTAATTTTTTTGGAATAATTCAGATGGAAAAAGAAAATACATTGTGTAATGAAAATCATTTTCCTTATTTGGCAGTTATCCTGGATAATTATCTTGAGAGAGTTATTTGGTTCATTATTAAATTTAAAAATATTCCAAAGTTTTCCATGTTTGATTCGAGTAACTTTCTTTGTTGGGAATTTTTGTTGAACAATTGTAAAAAGTTTGTAAATAATGAGAAATCTTATTGTAAACAGTTGCTAACATTTTGCACAGTTTTTCCTTTTTTATAATTTTTATCAATCGCCTAATTTGAAATATCGTTTAATGATTTTTCTCAAAAATCATTCTTCCTTGAGACTATCTGGTAAGTAAGATTATTTTCGTGCAACCTTTGACCACAAAATCCGAAACTCATCGCATGTTTCTTATTACAATACGATTCTTATTGTCCCCCCGGGAACTTTTCTGCATTTTTATCTAAGTAATTCTTTTTGTCAGCGCTATTTAATATGTGATGATAAATAATTTCATGTTGTTGCCTACAGTTTAACATTTATTTGTAAACAAGGTTTTTCAGATAATATGGCATACCTTTTAGATGGAGAAAGGCGATCATATAGGCACTACAATATTCATAAAATTAATAGCAATAGGAATACCAAAAAGTTCTTTTTTCTAATTATGTACAAGTCGCCTATGGTTGTATTAAGATTGGACTATTAAATCATTGATAAAATTATAACTGACTTACCTAATGCATCGAGTTACAGTAACGTGCGCTATGCCTTTACAGTTACTGCAAGCATAATTCGATTTGTTTACTGTAATAAATCACACACTTGAGATAATTTAGAATAAATAACTATTTTTAGCAATATTGAGAATTTTATTTATTAATAAAATAAAAATAGTTTTTAGTCATGCGTTGTAGTACGAAATGTATTTAAATGTAAAGGCAATTCAAGCAATTTTTTATTGAAATTTTTTAAATAATACTACTATTTTACACCTAAAAGTCAATTTTCATTTCTGAAATTGTGTGACGTCATCAGATACTTAAAACAAAAATACCTTAAGTACTGTTTTAATACAAAGGCTGAGTAAAAATTAGTTTTATATTGTCCTAATTTAAGTTTCTGTAAGAGAGACCCTGTTTGAGAGTATTTTAGGCAAGTGAAACGTGCTACTATCTAATTATTTATTCAGAAATGTTTGTTTTATTTCGTAAAATAAGTTCATTGAGATGAAAACTTAACTACTTGCCCATTTTAACATTTTTACTAAGAACCAAAAGAATTTGCCAAACTTATGATTAAAACATCTTCATAAAGAATATTCAAGTAAATCATCAATATTCTGAACATATAATTGAGCCCGACGTATGATCGATGCGTATGTTCTGAAATTAACATTAAAACGCTGGCTAGTCAAAATTACGAAACGCATTTACTTACAGACGTTAATCTTTATAATTCTGTTTACCAAGATATCGGCTAAAGGTATTTAAAAAAAATACCATCTTATGGTCTTGTTTTTATGTGTTTGTTTCAAAAGATAAAAGAAGCATGTACAATGTTTGCTCTACTATTGAAATACTTATTGATATTCAGAAGTTAGTGGACGTTATTGTCATATTTGAAAGCATATTCATGGTCCACTCATTATTCAAAAAAGGAACTTTATGGTATTCGTATTGGTTTTAATTTTACGCATTTGGTGGTGTATATATGATCACCTTTCACCCTGAATGGAATCCCATATTATCTTAAACGCCCTGTATATAGCAGAAAGAAGTCACTAAGGGAAAAATCAGGACTATATACAAGGTGAGCGATTAACTGAAATTTAAGGCTTTCCTGGCAGATATCCAACAATCACTACCCAGTTTTTCAGACACTTGAGGAAAGCAGACTTCTTATACCATCGTCAAGAGGGATTGCTACAATTGGATCAGTGCGTCGGCTATAAGCAGCAATCTTTTATTTGCGTTATTATCATGAATGACTTGTTAGCACACACTCATTATCAAACATCCAAATATCTAATGGTTATAATTATAAATTTAGTACTCATCGCTCATGAAATAATACTAAATACCTCCAATGACATCCAACTGTTGGTATGAAATGTGTCTACTGCGGATAATCCTATACAATTCTTGTTAAGCAGATTTTGGCGCAAACGCCTACTGGAGGTCATCCAGGTCATAGTTCATCTTATAACATATTCCATCTATGTGTAAATTTACGGAATCGGTAATTAACTATGGACAATAAAGAATTATTGTTGCCAGAAGCCGCAACTAAATTTGAATGACTTTGATCACATGCCAAATTTCTTTTGTAATCGTAGAAAGGCATTGCCCAAAAAGCATATCGCGGCATCTACATAATGTCTAGTCAACAACACAGAATTTGTTGAATCAAAAAGTTGTCACTTTGTAACTTTAACCTCAATGTCTTAAAGTTTCAACTGGGAGCTATAAAAGAAAAGAGCTTTCAATTAATAGAACAGTCCTCGTATATAAGGTTATTTAAGATGTATTTAAATATTGTTTTAGTCATTAGATAATCATTTTCTCAGTATGTTTTGTGTTTTAAATTCAAATGTGCTAAAAATATCAAAAAAAATTATTTCTCATAAGCGTGGACATTGATGTTTGTTTTTATTGTCCAAAATTGGAATTTTTTGTTCATAATGATATGGAAATTAAATGAAAAGTTCCATACGGTCGAAAGCTACATATTTAATGTTTAAAAAATGGTTCGATGTCTATACCTAACTCTTTGCCTCAGCAACTAACCTAATATATGTTGACCTTTTGTTATAAAACCAAACGTCAGCAGTAGCTCTCTCCAAAAGCTGAACTGACGCAGCCTTCAAACGATTAATTTCACTACTTGGAATATGTTTGTGAATAAATAAGGCTCGCGGTAAGCACTTTGTTTTTTGCATGGTGGACATCATATCCAGCATGTTCGTTAGACATTCGATGGGAAAAACTTTCTCGAGATGATGTGATGGAAATCTACAATTTTTCAATTGATTTAGTAATAGTAAAATGTTTATACTGCCATTTTATTCTTCTAGCTTTTTGTACGTTCATCTCTGAATGGTTAAAGTAAAAGTATTCGTAATGCTATTGACTCCCCAAATGAAATTTAAATTCTTGGAGAAACATCGGCCTCTTTGAATAAATATCTTGGATTTACCACAGTTCCGGAAAATATCCTAGAAGTTGTTTGAAAATATTGTTAAAAAGAGTATCTAAAGCTGTATCTTGCTTAATGCGATGAATCCTTTGTACTCACAACCATTTGCTGTGGCTTCAAGCACTAGGTATCATAAATGTTCAACAAATTGATAATATATTCTCCTTCATTATTTACATTCTCTTTACAACGTTCGACTAGTTTTTCGACTCTTCTGTGTTAGAACTAAACTGTTTTAAAATCAGAAATAAGCAAACCAATTCAGCAATTGGTTGTCATAGTTGAAGGCAACTGACGACCCGACATCGAGCGAGTGCGTCAGATACAATAGAACTTCCCAAAATGCTATTAGCTAACAGTTTTGTTGCCTTTGCTGAATCGTACTGGTGGAATTTTCTGAATAACACCGATTGAACACCGCAGTTGTATCACATAAAATTCGGTTGTGATTGTTTGATTTCTTGAAATCATTCAAGGTGGATTCCATCATTCCGCGGATGTAACGTGGGCTTTGCGCGTGGTGTTACTTACTTTCCGGACTAAAGCACCTTTTCTTCTGCGTTACTCGTTTCTTGTGATGATCAGCTTCAATAGCAATTTATGCTAGAGTATATCTGGGTGCCGGCTTCCAAGTAACAAAGCTAAGGTTAAGATTTGTTATTGACGCCCAGCTGATGTGGCATTTTTGAATCTTTTCCATCGAGTGTAGATGTTGAGAGATTGTCATATGTATCCTTCTTGAAGATGGATAGACCGTTTGATTTGTATTCATCAGTTTTCTGTAGCAGAAAGCGTCATCCAGGTCAAAGTAGTCTTCTTTGGACCGTTAAAATTACTCTGTGGCCTGTTGAATTTTATACAGAACCTTCTTCATAGACTACTAGATAGACTACTACATCTTGGTGGAATTCAAAAGGCAGAAGGTGTCAGGTATACTGCCTTTTCTACTTGGAACTCCATTCTTTTAGGGTTTTAACATAAAATTAAAAATCAGAAAATGCGATCTTGTAGTTGAAGGTAGCATCTATCGAATGATTGAAGAAACGCTCGAACGTATGTTACAACAACAATATATTACTGTATATAAGTAATATCGCACAATTGTTTGTACGTGGTTTTTTCCTGAGTGCCTAGGTTGTTGTGACGATTGATGATCACTTCATCAAATAGAAACCGCTTCAATGAATTTGAATGTGAAGTTAACTTAATCTAGCCACAACTTTTTATGCTTTAATAACTATAAGTTTGTTTGAAACAATGGCATTCGAAAATGAGAAGAGAGTGGGTCAGCCGATGTTGCCTTCTTCTTAGGGGCAGCTGATGTTGCCTTTATAACACGTTAACATCCATTAGTTGAATTTTTTTATGGTGGTTTAAAAGCAGACACCATGTTGCCTGGCCTCCGAGTAGCAGTTTCAATTAAGTTTCTTTCTCAAATCAGTATTTCTTGTGAATATCGGAGCTGTAGATCATGTAATGGTTTGAATTAATTAAGGACTATAATAAACTATGCTGTATGCTTCTTAAACTTTAGAGAGAAGGAATTTCTTGGTCCAAGCACAGCAAGCTATTTTGTTATTGTATATTTAGTGAGGGCCGCTCTTTGTGCTACGTGAGCCTTCCATTTGAGTTTTTCGTCGAAGATCACTTCAAGGACGGTATCACATCGTTTCATGTATAAAAATTTATCCATTCAATCAATGTTACAAATTTTGATGGGAAGCCGACGATTTCTGTTGTAGATGCATTGATGCGAAGCATTCTAAGCTTACAAAAAATCGACACTTGCTTGGCGGATTTTTTTTAAATTCAAAATGACTGTTTTATCTGTTTTTGCCTCTCGTTGGTATTTCACTAACGCCTACAAATTGAAGAATAGCTGAATTAGGCAATTCGTTTAATTTATATGTGCCCTAATGCACATATTATGTAAAACTGGTGAAAGCGAGGAACCCTAAGTTAAACCTATTGTCGCAAAAAAATCGACGATCATCGTTTATTGTGAAAATTTGACCCGGAAAGGAACCGTCTTGTAGGAAATAGCAGATGAGTTGTATGAACTTCGTGGAAATATTGTTTGCTTGTTTGTTTGGTGGGTGAGGTTTCGAGATGCGGAAATTCCCTTGGCGCTCTTGGACTAGAACAGTTATATAGTCATGTCGCCATGCGTACTAGAATTTTGCTGATTATGGAGAGGATGTTCAACGTTCCAAACATCACATTGACACGGGACCTACGATTTTACTTCCTTATCCGAGAAGAAGGCATGTTTTTTGAAATTTTTCTCCGCTGAAAATTTTAACGCGCTTGATCGGGTGTGAACCCGCGTCCCTTGGATGTAGAGGCAAACATACTAACCACTAAATCGGTCGGAACCGGTTCATGGAAATACTACCCCCACGTATTTTGTAGATCAATCATATTCTGCCATATTTTCCAATATCTATTAATGTAACTGCAATTACATAATTGTGGCATTTTGCAGCTGTGAGTATGGCTTCTGGATTTTCCGCTTGTTGTGAATCCATCAATTTACTTCTGAAAACCAGCTAATTTGTGGAAATAATATTGCTACGTTTTTTTGTAGCATCGAGAGAGCCTCTTCATTACTTCTTTAATTGCAATTGATGGTAGACATTTTAGGGCTAAATTAGGTTTGTATTCTTCTCTAACTTCTTTGCTAACTCTTATTGAGTCTGAAACTTCCACTCTAAAAGCGGATTATATAATTTTGTTAACCTCATCTTCGATATACATGCTTAGAACTGCGTTTACTGTTAGAGAATTAGACCAAAAGATGTTAACCAATAAGCTCTGCCTAGGCTACATCTTCATTTAGGAGTTGTCCATGACGTTTGTTGAGCGAATTGGATTGGGATCCCCTTTAATCATTTTTACAATTTCTCTAAGTTATGCTCCGACTTCTATTGATAAACTTCCTAGGACCAGTGCTTATATTTGGGGTCTAACAAGATTTTCTCTAGGTCTTTTTGAAGTGTATTGTATTGAGTTCTACGCCGTTGCATTTTGACTTTAGTTTTGCCTTTAATGTATATTTCTTCTCTTATGATGGTCTCCATCGGTTGAAGCAACTAGCTTTAGAAGTAGTTTGGCTTTATACCGAAACAGAATTTATTAGTTGGGCGCAGTTTTCTATGTCCTCATCAAGTTTAAGAAAAAAATGTATGCCAAAGGTCGTCTTCTTGTACATAGCTTTCGGGGTATCTTTTCAATATCAGTAGCACCGGATAATTATGGGAATTGAGTTGTCCTATTAATTAAAAGCCTATGTTGTATAAAAAAATTAATGTCACTTCAATTGTGAGTAGGAATGCTTTAAAGCATCAAAATCTGTTTTTGGAAACAAGAGTAACATTTTAGCTCACCTTTCCCATTATCATTGGCTTTTAGACAGCACCATGCGTCATACTTGGCGTCAAGGGCATCGCATATTATAACAGATCAAAATTTAAATAGTTTTTCAGTATTTTCCACTCGGAAAACTTTGTTTGGTGGGTTGTAGGGTGCAAACATTTTCTATTATTGCACATCTGTGAAAACCGTTTCCATTTCAATGTTTTGAATGACATGAAGTATATAGAAGATTCCTTCCTTTACCTCCGTTACATTTTCGTTTTTCGACTTTGAGTGTTCCGAGTTTTGCTGTAAATGCAGCTTTCCTACGTAGGGAAATAGTTAATCGTTTTATAATTCTTTGGATCTGAAAGTTGCTATGATTTCCGACAGCCAGGTAATAATTCTTGTGATGCCTTCACTTAGGTTCGTTGCATCCTTTACTATTTCTAGTAGCTTGGTGCCTACTCGTTCTAATTTTTCGAAGTTCAAGATGGCAGTGCTACTTCTACTCCCTTCTGAGGGGTCTTGATTTTCTGCAGGAGGTGTTGGTTGGCTTGGCCGCTTGGGCAAACGTTCTGTTTGTTATGATTGCAGACGGATACGCTATCTGCTGTTTTGGCCTTTGCGTTTGAGTAGTGCTGACACCCTTTATAGTTTACACATCTGAGTGGTGTATGCCGGTCTTTATTGCAGACAGCTATTTGATGATTGCAGCCGCGTGTCACACACTGGGCCTCTAAGTGGCAACACCTTTGGGTGTGCTGATGCGGCAGCGGTGACATTGTAGAATGCGCCGCTTTCCTTGTCTTCGCCGCTAAGGAGAAGATATCTGTCATGTTATATATCCCCGTTCCGGTTTCCTTGTGGGACAACTGGACGTAATTTAAAAGCATAGGAATCTTGTCCCCGCCTATGTCCCTGCCTATGCGCGTTCTACGCGCAGAAAGAACTTAGAAACTAAGCTCCCAAACTTTCTCATTTATCTAGTTATCAGCTATTTCCTCAGGCATACTCCTGATGACTACTCTGAGCGTGTCTTTCGGCAGATGGTATACATGGTGTGGTCGAATAGTTTGGTGATATCTCGGAAGGAGTTCTCATTTTAAGGCTAGATAGTTATGTCAAAAGTCCTATTTTTAGCCGAAGCAAATAAAAGTTCTTTATTACGCGGCTCCTGCGCGGGACTGGCCCAGTTGGTTTTTGTGCCGCACAATCGGGCCCTGCGTTTTGGTTTTGCTTCTCTCGTTTTTTTTTGGGGATTTTCTTTTTCACCCAGTTATTGCTTGAAGTTGTCCCTCTTTTGCCCTTGATTGTTGGGGGCGTTTTCCTTTTGCTTGACCTTTTCTTGGATTTTGTGAAACCTTCTTCATAGGTTGGCGAGCCGTTCACTTCCATTTCTGATTCAAAGTCGGAGTATGTTCAAGTGATTTTAATAAGCACTTTCGCATAAAGTTTCATTTCGGCTTTTATCGTCCTATTAGCGCGCGCACTTGTAGATACTTTGCTCTCCGTTGGGTTTAACGCGGTGGTTTTCTATTGTTTTTCGATATAATCTTTGCTTGATAGCTTGATTTTTGTTTTTATATTGTAGTCTCTGTTGCATCCATACTTTTCGGAAAAAATGTTCTCTAGCAGTAAGTATTTCTGCTTTATATGCCTCACTGTTTTTCCCCCACTGTAGAGCGTGATAATTTAGGCCACTTTTGCAGCTATCTTCTCCATTGTTCGCGATGAATAGCACCCGTAATATCGGTTTCATGTACGGCACTCAACCCATCATCATTTTTATAGGAATCCTAAGTTACAGCACAAAAGGAAACTCAAAGAAATGCCGTCTGCTCTAAATAAACCGGAACGAAACTCGCTTTTCTGCCACTCTGCGGTCAGCAAAGCAGGCTGTAGTCTATAGTAGCATATATTGTTTCTTAATATTATTACCACCAATGGTCCAAAAAACCATTAACATAATCATTTATAAATGCTCTATAATTTGTTTCGAGCCGTGTTTCCGAAATTAAGTCTATTGTGATTCATATTTCATAAAATCACGCTAGCATTCCGAAGTTTTGCTTTCGAATATACCTAACCATTTCGGGGAGTAAACAATTAAATCATTCTTCCCTCCAAGGTTGGATCATTATGAATTTTAGTGCTAACGGCTTTGTTGACCATAATTTTTTTGTTTGGCCGCATAATAAATTTCAATTTTCGCCCCTATTTCCTGTCTTATCTGTTATTTGATCAACTCTGGATTATAGGGGCATATTGTAGGTGATGATTTCGATTAAAACTTAAGTAGTCGCCTGTATACTTTACACGTGTACGTACTGTAAGCGCCACATGGGACGATGAATAGCGACGATATACTTGCGCTTCAATCTCTAACAACCATTTGCCTGTTTGTCGGCATTAGTGGATGAGAAATGTCAAAAATATTACACAGCTGGAGGCAAATAAATCAAGAACAGTCAATTTTGTATTATGTAAAGTTGTTCCAAGTGCCGCAATTTGTTGGTGAAATTTTATTTCCGCATTTCAAGATAATACATGCTTGGGTCAGGCGAAGATTTAAAAGCCAGTATTTTAGACTTCTCCAGTTTTATATGATATCGATTGTACATATGTACCTTTGCAAGTAACTTTTATTAATAATAAAATATTCCGCTGATGACTACAAGTGATGGCTGCGCCAACATATCCCTGCCATCTATCTTATTAGGTAGCGACGATATATGCCCGAAAACTTAGTGTCTATAGCATTGAATGGTTTGCATCTGTTTTTTTATGTTCTGTGGTAATCTTAAAATTTAGAACTTCACCCCTTCGTTGCACACCCTTAGTAAAATTAAGAGCATTTGCTTATTTTATTGCCGAATCCCTTAATGTACTTTCATTTTATACCCTTATTGCTAAGATTCTTTTAAGTGTTTTCCGTTGGGATAAACTTGGGAATACGTCTGAGAGCTATTTTGAGGCCTTCTTCCACGTTTAGATCCTCTTCAGTGTCTTTTGTTGCGTTGATCTTTGGAATACATCTGAGGGCTGTTTTGAGTTCCCTCTCCATGTTTAAGTCCTCTTAAGTTCTACTGTTACGATGATTTTTGTAATAGAACTGAGGGTTATCTTGAGTTCCCTCTCCAAATTTAAATCCTCTTCAGTGTCTACCGTTGGACAATTTTTAAAATACATCTGAGCGCTGTTTTGATGACCCATCTCTACGTTTAGATCCTCTTCAGTGTGTTCTGTTGGGATGATTTTTGGAATACATCTGAGGGCTGTTTTGAGTTCCATCTCTACGTTTAAATCATCTTCAGAGTATACGTTGGGATGACCTTTCGAATATATTTGAGGTCTGTGTCCATGTTTAGATCCTCTTCAATAGGTTCTGTTGGGATGATTTTTGCTATACATCTGAGGGCTGTTTTGAAGCCCCTCTCCACTAACTAACGTTAGAAAAATCTTTAAAATGCATCTGAGGACTGTTTTGAAGTCCCTCTCCTCGTTTAGATCTTCTTCAGTGTCTTCCGTCAGGATAATCTCTGGAAATATCTGAGGCCTGTTTTGAGTTTCCTCACCTTTGGTCCTAGGAACATATGGCAAGGAACGTTGCAAGTACGAACATGCTTTACTGACTATGTAAATTTTGTTTGTTGCTTTCAAGATATGGCCTTCGTTGATAAAGAAAATTTCTTGCATTTCCTTGTGCTCTGATTAGTTTCTAAGTGCTCTCGGATTGATTGACTCGACTTGAAAAATACTAGGCAGCATTTTAAGAGGAGAATACTTTTCCTAAGAACGTTTTGGAATCGTTTTAAAATTCTGCCAGTACTAGTACGGATTACCTGGACTGTTCCGTAATGGAGGACACGCTGATTCTTTCAAAGCAATACGCGTGCAGTACAGAATATCTAAGGGCATCACAGACGATTGCCTTGTGCAGTCTGTGACTGCCCACTTGCCTTGAATTTTACCAGATTTAATGAGTTAATTTGAACTCTTTGCTTCACTATCATCAAGGCTACTTAAAAAACTTGGTCTTCATCATTAATGACTTGTTAGTACAGTTTGCATCAATATTTCTAACTTTTTACAATTGTGTGCATTTTAACGGGGATATTATTATAGTTTTAAAAACAACTTATTTTTAAACAATTAAATTGGGAATTCAAAAATTTATGATTAATAAACTACCAACAAACTGAATACCAAGTTTGTAGAATGAAACAGAACTAATAAAAAACACAAGTAAGAAACACGAGATAACGAATGTCTATTAAATGTATAAGTTAAACGAATCAGTTACGAATCGTCACAGAAAGTATCCTAGTAAGTAAACGTACATTAATGACGTCATGCGTGATCACTTTTCTTTTTTCAACGGCAGTATTGCCGTCTCACTCAGGTGTGTAAAATTAGTTTTTAAATTTGTTAGCAACCTTTAATTTCAATCTCATAATTTAAATATCAATATTTGAAGTGGCAGAATAAATTATAATTTTTACTATTTCAAGAGAGATGGTTCGTAATAAACTGATTTATTAATCTATATTGTTACATCTTATTTACTTAAATTATTTAATTATACTAATACTACGTATCCTCGTTGGGTGCTCAAATTCTTCATTTCAACTCTGTACCTTATACTTTACTAAATTGTTTTCTATATTGAGGTTAACGAATTGCAATCGATGCGTAAAGAAAACTGGTTTACTTATTCATCGTATACAGGATGGCCGTCCTCTTTATGGTGTTAAAATGGGGTCGTCGTGGACGCATTAACACTACTGATATTTTTAAAATGCTTTTTACTATACGAAAAAGCTATTGGAATACGCACTGCACGTCATAGCGAAACTCTCTTAAAGAATAAGGGGACGACAGTAATCGCCTTACTGGTCGCCCATTGAAATCGCTCTTTTAGCGAATTTAATAACCATTAACTTTCCTTTCGCGCTCATATGCTGAGCACCCCGCTTCTTTAACGACGTACCGACTGGTCGCACTACAACGAGCGGGTTATCAAAATCATTGATGTCGATCCAGAAGTATCTATTTCAGCATGGAGCTTGCTGAGGAGTCAAGGGTTTACACTGAAAAATTAGAGAACAGCAGCATCCGCTTTAAAGCACAGGGACACGTGACTATTCGCAAATAATGATCGGTTACAGTAAGTATTAAGATAAGACGAGTGTTGGTCATGAATAAGCGAAACTCCATTTTTATGTATTTAATAAATTAATAAGTAATTATTAATAGCGGTTATTCCTTTGCTTTTTCTATGACCTCCTGCAAAAATAGTCAGAAACAGCTACTAATTTTATCTTCACATCACACCTTAACTGAGGTAATATAAAAATGAAAGCCAGGAATGATGTATGATACAGACCTGAATTAAGTGATTTGACGATTTATAAATTCGAGAATAAGGATATCTTTTTATACTGAAATAAAATTTAGATGCTGCAGCATTTCTGAAAATACTGCAATGATTTCCATTAAAACAAACAAAAACTTTAATAGATTTTAGTGATTTACGCAAGTTTGCGAGATGTAATTTATTTCAAAAGATGTTGCTAGGAAACCATTGCCTATTTTATAGTTTTTGGTACAGAAATAAGTTTTAATGTTGTTTTTGTGATGGATCTAAATTATACGCGAAGGTTTTTCTGTTAGTTTAATAGTGGTTACACTCTCCATATTTTGTTCCGTATTAACAAAATGTGGCTGAAGTGGTATCTTGACTCTCGTTGCTTGTAATTCAGTTAGTAACTACGTGAATAAAAGTTTAGTCTAATGTATTATTCAAAATGGCTAAAAGCTTTTTAACAAGTTAGATAATTATGAAAACAACACCCTGTTAAGAGGTCAAGCTACTTTGTACGGTTAATTAATACTCTGAGACGGAAATTTATTTAGTCAGAAAATAGTGAAAATCTAGCTGGAAGAATTACACGAACATTGCTGCAGTCTGCTGATTTTACTAAAAGTAGTGGCACACACACGTAATGCATTAGTTCTAAAATGATTACAATAACTTGGCACTAAGACGAATTTAATTCTTTGTAGAAACACCACTATGGCTGCTACTCCAGATATCGCCTATAAAAAACGAGCGGGACTTAGTCGTCCTATTCCTTTTAACATTTCGAGACATTACCGCTCTAAAACAACCAATAGAAACAGACGATACCAAGGGAGGTTAGTTAAGTGAAGCATATCCTAATTTAAAATAAATTACTGACAATCTATTCTTATTTTTCAGGTTTATCAAAATTCGCAAAGTTGGCACGTTCTGTAACGAGAAGTCGATCGGTTCTTGTTTCTCAATTTTCATCCCATATACCGAATTTAAAAGATACAACGAAGCAATCTCATTTAGCACAAGTCAGTAAATAAGTACTTAAATTAGTATATCATTAATATATCCTTTTACACGCTGCTTTGGAATTATGTTTTTTAATTTCTTTTCGTTCGTCACTTTTATTCATAAAGATGATGAGTTTAAGTGCGGATATCATGCCTCAATATCGACAAGAAGCACCGAAAACTCCACCGCATATTTTATTACATTATTGCGCATTCAAAGCCATATGGGATTGGATTATTTTATGTCTCACCTTTTATACTGCCATTATGGTTCCTTACAACGTTGCGTTCAAAAACAAGACTTCCGAAGACGTATCGCTTTTGGTGGTCGACTCCATAGTAGACGTTATATTTTTCATAGACATCGTTTTAAATTTTCACACCACCTTCGTCGGTCCAGGAGGTGAAGTCGTATCGGATCCAAAAATTATTAGGATGAACTATTTACGAAGTTGGTTCGTCATTGATTTGCTCAGTTGCTTACCATACGATGTATTTAATGCCTTCGACCACGATGAAGACGTAAGTATCTTACTTATTCTCAATATCTAAATAAATAAACTATGCATTCAAGAATTTGTATAACATGTACTTCAATCGATATTCAGAAAACTAAATTTAAATACTTTAGTAGGTCAAATAACAAATAATTTATCGTCGAGCCTGTTGCGTTGATTCCGTAAATACCAGAAAGTTTCAGGTATTTCTATTATATTATAAAGTTGGGAATATAATTTAAGTTTCAACATTATTAACATAAACTGCTATTAAAATTTGTTTTACATTCACGGCCATGTATCGAGAAAATGTGCTTTTATACAGAAACCAAAATACTTTTTAAATGCACATTTAATGCAATAAAATTAAATATAAGCACCTAAGTATATAACTTTTTTTTGTATTTTTCTAAGTTTTAAATTAAAATAAAGCTTTCCCAATATTGTGGTTTTTAGTTCAAACTAAAGATTATCCATATTTTCCAATGAAAAACTTTAGTTTTTATTTAAAAGATTTTGTTGAAAACTTTTCGTATAATTATTAGAATCGAAAATAATTGCTATAGCATGGCATATTTTTTATTAATTCAACGACGTTGAAATATTTTGCCACATTTCTCTTCTAAAAATATTTCATAAAAATAAACCAACATGAAATGTTACATGAATAATAAAGCATTTAGTGCTCCGCACAAAGTGTAAATGATATGTTAGGCGAAAATATGCAAATATATTGCTTTATTTAGGTAGGTGGACAATCATGTAAGGTACATGCACAACAGGTGGTGAAACAACAACACCGTAGACAAATTCCTCACAAATTATTCGAACGTAAAACAGTATAAATTAAAATTTTTACATAATAAGAAGGTCAAACTTTCTACGACCAAATTAAGTTTATTTGGTTTATATTTATTTTAATTAAAGAATTCAGAGTTTTTGTTTGGAATTTTTCATTAAATCGACTGTAACGTTTAAAGCGTTTTATTTGCTAAATAATGTATGACATAATATATACAGATAACTATTTAAAAGTCTAGATTACTAAGGTTGTGGTGATCCTGTAATCACATAAGGCTGCAACAGCATTAAACCTTATCAAACGTTTAATTTTCTTATTCGTATTCAACTCTTGAATAGAGTAAACGTGTATAAAAGAAGGTTTTCCTAAATGTAGGCAACCCAAATAGCAGATTATAAAAATTGTGAATTATAAGGGTAGCTTCTTCCTGTAGTAAAGAAAAATTAGTTAGTAAAAAGATAAGGATTAATTATAATTTGAATTTCTATAGAGTTATCTGATAATTCAAATAATATTTAAGCACATCTTAGAAACTTTTAATAATTTTAAATTAATTATTTTTTTTTATTTTGTTTAAGAAGGATGTGCAAAATGAATTTAAAATTTTGTGGGTTCAAAAATTCAATTAGAGCCTGTTAATTATTGTAGATTTAGTTTATTTTGTATTATGATTTTATATTAGAAAATTACGTGTGAATTATAACTTAAACAAATTAAAAACTTCTTGACCCTTTTGGCGTTGGTAAGGTGGTTTGCAGAACTGCCCACCGCTAAGCTCATGTGGTCGAGACCTTATATCGGGGCGCCAGGTTTGCCTCCTACAAATCTGCATACGAAGATTCCTCGAGCAGATAACCACTCGTCTCCTTAAATAACTAACGGGCCAAGTGGGATAAAATAAAATAAAATAAGAAAAGGAAAAAACAAGAAAGAAATAACAAATAATACAATCTGTATAACTTTAGTCATGTATAATATCTGTTTTATATAATTAGTGTTCAAATGCTTTAGATGGCCTTTTTTATAATCTGACATAAATATAATTAATTGCAATGGATTTAATTACGCTTCAAACTAACTATTTAAATTTGATACAAACAAAGGCCAGTATTACTTTAATTGATATAATTATGATCGATAATGACTTTTAGCAATTTCAGCTGTTTAAAATGAAAGCAGAAATTGGGCTGCAACGACCAAGGTTTGTAGAATCTAGATTCATAAATCTTTAGTACTTTTCTTTATTAATATAAATAATCTTGACTATTTGCTGTGCTACAAGCTTACAGTTAACCTAAAAAAAAGGTATATTAAATTGAATTTAAAGCATTTAAAACAAAAAAGTACTTATATAATTTTGTAATATTAATAAGAGATTAAACACACAAATTTAGTGATGGTTTTAAAGGAAGCTGTCTGATCTGATTTCACTCCTTGCTTGTTGAGGACAGATGTTCCGATGCTTTAAGTTTTACGATGATGCAGGTGCAATGGGTACTGGCTTTCGCATACATTTTTAGCCCTCCTTGACAGATTGGTTTTAGACGATCCAATGATTGTGGAAGCAATTTGATAAATTGATAATAGAATAATGATAATCACAAGTCGATATTCATGAATTTACAAGGATAATAGTAAAACAATAATACGCCTAGAAACTAAAATAGGAATAAGATAATGCTGAGAACAACAGATAACACTTACCGAATTTATAATTGACCCTAATCTAATGATAATAAATATATTATGTTTTCAAGCTTCTCAAATCCTGACACGCAGTAGCTTTTGAAAGATCGACCTAGTATGCCAAACAAAAGAGGATTTCCAAAAGCTCAGATTTTCTAAAGGGCAATATCTAATATTGAATGAATGTTGGATTTTTGCCAAACAACTTCCCCTTAGTTAAACCAGCTTAAAAATTCAAATATTTGTTCACCAAAATCAGAATCAAAATTGAAATTTTGAAAAGAAATTCTATTATCTAATAAAGATATATCCAAAAGGTATAAAATACATTTATAAAAATTAAAGTTGATTGTTGGTGTTTTAGATAAAGATATGGAGGTCAAAGTATTCATAAATATTTT